>JAQMYF010000016.1:10480534-10492096 GCA_030014195.1 Neosilurus mollespiculum
CGTACGACGTTTTCTGGATTTAAGTGTACGCCATTTTTCAGTAAGAATTCCACGCAAGTCTTTGTACATGAGGCCCCAGGAGAACTATGTCTTGTTCTTCAAGATACTCCGTAAAACTTTCAGATCATTACCTAAAAACCTGAACAAACTTTACTTTTGTTTTATTCATTACTGTTTGCTGTGCTTTATATCTGTTTTAAATGTAGAATCATTTCATTTAATTTTTTACAGTGGGACAAAAAAGTATTTAGTCAGACACCAATTGTGCAAGTTCGTTCATTCATTCATTCATCTATCTTCAGCTTCTTCCGGGGTCATGGGGGCAGCAGCCTAAACAGTGAGGTCCAGACGTCCCTCTCCCCAGCCACTTCCTCCATCTCTTCCGGGGGGACGCCAAGGCGTTCCCAGACCAGTTTTGGGTCGGCCCTGGGGTCTCTTCCCGGTTGGACATGCCCGAAACATCACACCAGGGAGGCGTTCGGGAAGCATTCTATTCAGATGCCCGAGCCACCTCAACTGGCTCCTCTCAACTACTTCGAGCTCCTCCCGGATGACCGAGCTTCTCACCATAATGGACCACCCAAATGGACCAGGTCGACTGATCCGTGTAAAGGAAAGAATGAATGGGGCCATGTATCGTGAGATTTTGAGTGAAAACCTCCTTCCATCATCAAGGGCATTGAAGATGAAACGTGGCTGGGTCTTTCAGCGTGACAATGATCCCAAACACACCGCCTGGGCAATGAAGGAGTGGCTTCGTAAGAAGCATTTCAAGGACCTGGAGTGGCCTAGCCAGTCTCCAGATCTCAACCCCATAGAAAATCTTTGGGGGGAGTTGAAAGTCGGTGTTGTCCAATTGGTGGCTGACTAAATACTTCTTTGCCCCACTGTATATGTGAGTATAAGACAGACACACACACATATTTGTATAAAATGTTTGTTTGTGTGTCTTTTTTTTAGCATATCCATGCCTATGTCAGACGTGTGTTATCCCAAGAATGCATACCGTCTTTTACAAGAAAGAGGATTGAGAGGAAGTACTTCAATTCTGTGCCTGTCACCGAGCCCTTCTTGCACAAAACCAGCAACTTAACAGCACACATATTTGAGTTTCCACCGCCATTTGGATTTCAGAACCTACAATACAAGCTAAAGGAAGTTCTGGAGCTCTTGCCAGTTTCCTTATCAATGAAAACGGAACGACATGGTTGCCGTCGATGTGTTGTAGTTGGTAATGGAGGTATACTTCGAGGGCTGGAGCTTGGGCCTCTCCTGAACCAGTTTGATGTGATTTTGAGGTAAGCCAAACTAGTTTGATTAATAAATTAGTGTGTTTTCTCTTTGTGTTCTGTAGTATTGAATAGTATTGTGATCTCAAAAAAGTCTCATCTAGAGCAGGTGCATTCCAGCTTAAAAATTGCAGCAGACCTCTTATAAATCAATGCATTTTAAATAGAAATGTTACAGTCTAGCTCATTCCTTGCTGCACCATAAATAAAGCAACACGTACAAGACGTTCAGCTTTTCACAATCAACTAACAAACCTGCACCCACACCGGCACTTTGTAGATGAGATTGAATAACCCTTTTCTAATGCATAAAGATTTGCAATTAAATATCGGCTACATGTTTTGCTTTCTTTATCTTGTGTATTTTTATATGAACCTATTTACAAGACTATAGTGAAGTTTCTGCTCCATGGTTTGTGTTTTTATCTGCTTTCACCTAAATGAGGATGGGTTTCCCCTTTGAGTCTGGTTCCTCTAAAGGTTCCTTCCTCATGTTGTCTGAGGAAGTTTTCCTTGCCACCATAGAGATATTAATTAAAGCCATACATTAAAATTTTTAACCAGATTTGTTTACAATATAAAGCTGCTTTGTGAAAATTTCGATTGTAAAAAGTGCTAAACAAATGCAATTGAATTGAACTGAATAAGAAATAAGCAAACCTGATTTATTCGTTTATAATAGTATTATACTGTATAATGGGTTATATGTCTTGGTGTCCAGAGTTCAGATTAAAAATAAAATACTAGCCTGGGATTGGGACAAGGCTATTTTTGAGGGAATGGGATGGGATGTCTCCTTCTAATTAGGCTTGTCATGATAATTTTTTATGAAACTATACATTGTCTCAAAAACCGTCATGATTAACAATACTATTGTCATTTTGTTAAAAAATGAATAAAAGAGACAGAAACATTGTTAAGAATTTTTGGCCACAGTTGTAATCATAAACATCAGGAAATGGCCAGGGAACATTCATTTATTCATTCATTCATTCATTTATTTATTTATAAGCCACATGCAACCTTTGCTAAGCTTTTCTTTTTTATCTCTAAAATATTATAACTTTTTGTTGATAAACCTACATGGGAAATCAACACCACTTGTTGCTTAAGTTTCGGACGTTAAGACTGTAAACAGAAATAAAAGGATGAGATCACGGTGCAGACTCACTCTGTGTCTATGCTCATAAAAGCCTCATTTCAATGCTAAATTTTTTAATACTTTCTCCAGGGACACTAGAATTCCATTCACAAAATCACCTTCAGTACCAAGACAACAGGTTTTGTTGTTACTCTACCACGGAGTGCTCATGACTCAAAATGATGTTAAGAAACTAAACTTCCTCTGAGTTTTTTGCTGTTAGCTTTTATGAGAATGAGCCTGACCACAATTCAACATGTTCATATTGCTAGTTATGCTATTAGGGAGGGGTAAATGAAGGGATTTTGTGCTGAACACATTGGAAACTACTTTTTTTCTGCCAAGTTCAAATCTGATTACTAATTTTTATATCGGGTCCTACACTTTTAATGAACATGCTGATTCATGCCTGGAATCGATCTTTCGCTTATAAAAGGACCTGAGACTGCATTTTCTGTGATGGTATGAGTGGTAGGAATATAAAAAAAATGAAAGAAATGAGAAAATAAACATCATGATTATCTCTGCATGTGCTGTGCACTAATCAAACTTGCAATATTGAATTCAAAGGTAAAAATCTGAGAATATAAACATCAATATTGACTATAAAATTGGCAGCCTGCATAACTTTAGTAGTTGTAGCTCTAGCAATATTTATTCAGTGATAAGAAAAACCTCAAAAAGGCATATTATGAAGATATTTATAAAAATGAAAAAAAGCCATCATGTACAAGCAGCCGATTTTTTTGGTCTTTCCAGGGCATAAAATTCTCTGAAAAAATAACTTGCGCATGACACAAGCTGCCAGCAAAAGTTACTTGCGTCTAAACAAAATAACTCACGCCTTACCTTTATCTAATATACGTTTGGCTAATATTCAGCTTCTTGATCAGCAAACAAATAAATAAAACAGTCAGTAAGCAGCTCAAACAACACACAGTAAGAGTACATGATCACATAAAGCACTCAGCTTTATGTGGGATTTAATTTTATATATTTATTCATTTTTTGATTTTGCTATACTGTATTAATCCCACAAGAGAAATTATTGCCTCTGCATTTAACCCGTCCAAAGGGAGCTCTCTCTCTCTCACACACACACACACACCCACACACACACCCACACACACACACTCACACAATCTCAGAGAAGTGGGCTGCCACACACATCGGGGGCGCCCGCAGAGCAGTTCGGGGTTAGATGCCTTGTTCAAGGGCACTTCAGTCATGAAGATGGAGTAAGGGAAGGTGCAGCTCACTCCCTCACAGCCACACATTTTTCCTGCTGGTTCGGGAATCAAGCCAGTGACTTTTTGGTCCCAAAGGATCTTCTCTAACCATTAGGTTACGGCTTCCCCCAAGTTGAATTCGTGATTCGGGGAAAAGCAAATAAAAAAATACAGCAATTGATTACAGCATAGCCTATATGCCCCCTGTAATACATCCCAAAGAATCGGGCGGAGATCCTAGCACAAAATGATGTGGCTCTCTCTAAAGCCAGTGTAGCGGATCTGAGATGCTCGTTGCACTGTCTGTTGTGAAAAGCAGCTCTGAAAAGTCCACTAAGGGAGCGTTTATATTTAGAAATAATAAATTTTTTTATAATATAGTATGTGTGTGTGATAGCAAGGATCATGTTGTGTTTAGGAAATATGCAGATTTTTTTCTTTTGAAAACAAAAGTGAAAATAGTGGTGCACAGGTCTCCATTACCCGGAAATACCGCCGGTCGCCAGTTTAATTTGAAAGCCCTGAAAACGAGTTTGTTTCGATCAGTAAATGTACTAATGGAAAGTTAACATTGTCCTGGTTGATTTTGCCACTTGCACCAGACGCAGTCTCGCAGAAATTTTGACTTGCGTCGGGTGAATTTCACTTGTTTGTTGCACAATCGCTAAAGAAGGAATTTCGAGTACTGCTTTCCAGCCGCCATTTTGAAAAATGCCAGGACCCGATATAAAAATGTTCTTTTGTCGGAAACAAAGTTCATATTCATGCTCTTTGATACTGTATTCTCAATTTACACCCATTTAGAAGTTTTGTCATTCACCTTTCCCTTCTGTTATGTTTTTTTACAGCCAACATCTCAAATTTGTTAAATTTTGATTTTAGGATAAAGTGTCCCCTGAAATTTAATGTGTAAGCAGAGCTTCTACAAGTAATTTAGAAATGGGGGGTCCCCCTCTTTGTCATAACATTTTGGAGGGGATTTGAATTATTGGGGGGGGGGGGCGCTAGACTGCTCATGAAATGGAATTGTACATCATAAGAAATTAAACAGGGCCTTCAAGCATAACTTGTTTTCTCTCAGAATATTAAACCTATATGTTATTAAATAACAGAATGATTCTTTTCAAGAAAATATGTTTTACACCAATACAAATTATGCAAACAAAAGAAAATACATTTATAAACTCTTAGACAGTTAAAATAAGCGAAGCGGGTTTCGAACTCGAGTCTGTGGGTTAAAAATACTCACTCGTGCACATCTCTTAACTGCCTCAGATAATATTGCTCCGAGTCAAAGCAGTGAATACTCTTTACTTGTACTCTCTCCCTGAAAAGCATGGCTAGACCCATGTTCATGTTTAGTCATGACTTATCTTGGCTGTCTGTGTCATGTCCTTGTCCAAACTGAAGCGAAATTTTGGGAACCGTCACATCTCTACCAGCTATTAAAGAAAACAGCGTTAAACATGCCCCTTCAATCACATGCTTTGGTGATACTACAGGGAAATCTTATCTCATTAACATACAGGATGACTGCATCATTAACAA
Source organism: Neosilurus mollespiculum (assembly GCA_030014195.1). NCBI lineage: Eukaryota > Metazoa > Chordata > Actinopteri > Siluriformes > Plotosidae > Neosilurus > Neosilurus mollespiculum. Next base: position 10,485,742 of record JAQMYF010000016.1, read on the forward strand.
AGTAATGAGGAAACAACAGTAATGTGGAAAAAAAAAAGTAATGTGGAAGCATAATATGAATGATACTTAAGTTTTTATTAGCAATGAAATACATTACTTACAGCTTCAAGGTCACCGGCATCTTGGTGTGCACCAGCCCAATGAGTGGCCAACTGTATCAGTTTCAGCCATGTTGTTTTCAGTGGTAGTGGTGTATGTGGGTTTGTTTATGTACCTAAATATGGTTTGTTGACATGCAGGCATTATTAACTAAAATACACTGGATCTAAGAATTGTTATGATAACCGATAATAATGTATGCATGACTGAGAAGGGGGCTAATTCCCATTTGTAATTAAAAGCAGATATCACTGATTAGCCAAAGTATTAACCCACATCCGGGCTGTGCGCAATTCTTTATTTTGATTTGCCGTTCGAGTTGACACACAAATATTTTTTTGCAGGAACGTCCCCTCCTCAAAGATTATTGTATGCGGGAGGCACAAAAAAGTGCGAGAATCCTGCAAAGCCAGATGCTAGGAGCTCTGTGTAAGGTGGATTATGCAGTATAAAATATATGTATTGTTAACATATGTGTAAAACATGTGTTGATATGTAAAGGTTCATTTGCATTAATAAATTCATACTTGTAATTTTGTGAGATGATGGTGAGCAGTACTCATCCTTCTCAACCTGTCTACCCCATCTAAGCCACACTCTACACTAACATCTCCAGGCTTCACTGGCATCAATGGCTACATTAATGGGACAATCGAAATTTGGTGACAACACCACAGGAGCGGTGACAATATCTTTGCATTCTCAAAGCCTCTTGGCATTTTGCAGACCACTGGAACTGGACTTTGTGACAGAGACAGTTGGTTAATGGTGCAACAGGATAGAATTAGGATAGAAGCCAGTGATCTCCTGAGCAATCTCCCTGATTAACAAGAGTAGCCCGGGAAGACCATCTATGGAATCAGACTCAAGCTCTACCATGTAGGACAGAAAAAAAGACTAAAGTCTGATGGAAGTATTAAAGGGTACTTTGACTTTAGGGTTAATAAGCACTTGAGATGTTGTGCTTGGCTTTAAATTTACACAAGACTTTTGATTGTTGACACAATTACCTTAGGTATTCCAAAAATAGAAAATACAAAATTAGTAATATCATTTAGAACAGATTTAGTAATGATCGACTTCAGGAGATACACGGTTGGATAATGCAGAGATTGACACATTACAGTCAATAAAAAACTAAGCCCAGCTTTTGAACAAGGCAGTGGATCAGCATAGTAAATAATAATGTTCAAAAGGGTTTAGTAGAGTAAGAAGGGAAACATTGACTGTAAAGTGGAAATGGTAATCTTCTGTTTAGGATTAACTTTTACTGTTCTGCAGGTGTTGCATTTGGATGCTAATGTCTGTTCACCCTTTTTCAGATTGAACAGTGGTCCAGTTAGATACTTCAGTAAAGATGTGGGAAACCGCACTACTATCAGGATGAGCTATCCAGAAGGCAGCCCAAAAATTTGGAATGACATGGACCCTCAACTTCAGTTTGTAGCTGTTATTTACAAAGCTGTTGATTTTAACTGGCTTCATGCTATGATCTCAAGAACATCAATAGTAAGTAATACAGGTTTATTTTCTAGAAACTTTTCTCTTTGCATTGTTTTTCCTGTTACTCGTCAGTCCTGCTTGCTCAGACAGTAAACATCCTCAGGTCCAGGGCCATGGCATGATTTCAAGCAAATTCTTATTTCTCCTTCACCTGTCATGTGTTTATCATGATTGATTTAGTTATGTGGCTGCTTAAGAGCAGACACATATTACTATTCACCCAGAAAAATGGTTGTCTTTTTTTTGTTTTTGTTCTTCCTTTGCACTTAATGCATCCTGATTGGTAAAGTGATTATCAGAATAAATATTGAAGCCTCCAACAATTGCTGCTTTTTCTCCCTGGAACAAACCACGTACAAAAGAATGTTAGATTTTTCTAGAAATACAGATCTGTTGGATGATTTTCTCCAGGCATGTTTAATGCATTTAAAGTGAGTTTAGTTCTTCTAGTTTAGTACTTTTTAAGGGTTTTTTTTTTTAAACATTTTTTTTAAGGATCACCGGTGTCAGCTCTGTGGTTTCTACCACAAAGGTGAAACTTCTCTTAACTTTGTTCACCACTGAAACTTGCAAAAATGTTTCAATAATTATTTATCTCAAGATAGCATACCAATCAGATTGTGCCATTCCCATGTAATATGTACTTAAGTATATTATCAGTATGTTTCCTTTTTTTAAGCAACATAGCATGAGTTTGCACATTACTGTGAATGTACTTCCCATGACTTTGAGTTCCTTTGTGGTAAAACAGAAATTGTTAGATCAAGGTCTGCTTTTTAGACCAAAATATTACTTTAAATTAAATAAAGTAAAAAGCATACTATATATTGAGTTTGCAGTTATAAGTAATGAGGAAACCCTGAAAATTTTTACTATTTTCTTCAGTCATCATACATAATAATATAATAAATACAAAAAGTATAGACAGTGTAAACAATGTTTACAATTAATATATGATGCAAGGACTGAACAGGCTTTAGGGAGAAGCAACATACTTACAACATACCTACTTTGTAATCAGTCTAATTTAATCTTCCTTTCAATATGAAAGGAAACAATAATACAAAGTCATTCATACATGTAACCCTCAAAAATAATATACACACAATTCTTGCTGAATACCAAGAGCGAATTACTTTAAATAGCACTTGTATTATTCCATAATTTAACCCCAACAACAGAAACACATCCAAAACACATCTCCTTTTAAAACTTTTTTTTTTTTTTTGCCTTTTTGTGCAGTAAGTAAACTTACACCCACCCTTCAGATCATACTTGTATTTATGGCACTTGGTAGATGCCCTTATCCAGAGTGGCTTACGTTAATATCTTATTTATACAACTGAGCAGTTGAAGGTTAGGGCCTTGTTCAAGGGCCTGACAGTGGCAACTTAGTGGTACTAGGCTTGAACCACCGACCTTCTGATCAGTAAGCAAGAGCCTTAACCAATGAGCCACCAATACCCCATATTTAATCTCTCGTAATGAGAGTCAGGGAGAGAGAGATTTTTCTTTGAATGTCATTTATATTACTTTATAATAAAACAAGTCAGTTAGATTCATAACACAAGAATTTGAAAAGAGTGAATTTGAGTGTAATAATCATTTTTTTTTACTTTGAATTTTTTTTATTTAAAATCTTTTGATAATTTTAATTAAAACATTTTATTGATTGATTGATTGATTGATTGCTATACTGTATTAATCCCGCAAGGGAAATGATTTTCTCTGAATTTAACCCTTCCAAAGTGAGCACACACACCTAAACATTAAGCACACTCTTGGATTTTGTGTGCTCGGAGCACAAACTCGAAATTGATTTACACAGTTTCCTCTGGGATCAATAAAATTTTCTGATTTGGAGCAGTGGGCTGCCACACACATTAGGGCACACGGAGAGCAGATGGGGGGTAGGTGCCTTGCTCAATGGCACTTCAGCCATGAAGATGGAGGAACGGAAGGTGCAGCTCACACCCCACCACCACACATTTTTCCTGCCGCTTCAGGAATCGAACCTTTTGGTCCCAAAGTCGTTACTTTAACCATTAGGCTACGGCTGCCCCAAATTTATATATTTATCTTATTATATATATAATTGTCTTGAAAGTTGATCCCCACAGTTCTATATAGTATGATGTTGGGGAAAAATAACTGAACACTACATTATAAACCCGGCCTTAAATTTAATATATCTTAAGATTTATACAGAACCTCTATTGACTTTTTCTCTGTAATCAACATGTTGTTTCCATGATCATTTTGATCAATCACAATGCCAAGGACTTTTGTTTCAAACTCTTTCAGTGTTTGTGTTAAAATTCTTTTATTTAACGTCCTTTATTTTCTTTCTTATTTCCAAATGAAGATAAATTTAGTTTTCTTGATATTCAATCCTTCATCAGTGGATTATTTCAAGTATGAAAGATTCCAAAAATAAGATGATCACTTATAAACGAACCACCTGCAGCTTAATAATATGTAAAAATATCATCACTAAGATTGGCACTTTCACTGGTAATCATAATGGTTTTGTCAGTTAGCGGCTAGAGACCCAGGCTAAACATTGTGTTACAAAAAATCTGATATTTTATGTCCAATGCACTTTATTAAATTAATATTAGTAACCACAAACAAACAGGGAGCACATGCACAAACTCGGAGCAGTGGGCTGCCACACATTGCGGTGTTCGGAGAGCAGTTTGGGTTAGGTGCTTTGCTCAAGGGCCCTTCAGCCATGAAGGTGGAGCAAGGTAAGGTGTACCTCATTCACGTGAACAAATAGTATAACCCACCGTTATTCATGTGCAAATTACTTCCATGCTTACCATCGGATACACATGAATCACGTGTGACTTTTCGCAGTATATTGTCGCCCCTTGTGTGTGGATTTATTATTCCTATTTTTTTTTCCTCTAGTAGGATATAGTGGTTTGACAAATGAGTGAGTGAACTTTGTTATAGATTTTTATTTTATGATTTCTGTTTTATTGGGTCAGTACAAAAACATTTTAGAATTCCACATTTTATTTGTTCAGCAGAAAATAAAATGTGAAAAAAAATGTTTATATGTCAATAAAGAAAGCAGTGTCTAATATAAAAGACCACTTTTCAGACAAATCCATAATAAAGGCTTCTGGATTTGCTTTCAAAATCTCCAGAGGAACTGTGGCTGGTTTTGCAGATACTCTGTAAAATGTCAAGCTTATTTCCTTATAAAACTACAATCTACCTGAGAATACGATTGTTTTTTAGAGCAAAGCAAAGCTCGTCACACCAAAAACTGATTTTGTTTTATTTATTACTGTTTGCTGCTGCTGTTTATAGTATTTCTGTTTTCATGGAGAAACATTAATTTCATTAATTTTGAAGGCATCTTTGCTTTACAGTATTTCTTTAAGGGTGCCTAAAACTTTTGCACAATGCAGTATATGTGTTCAGTGTAGACTTGTCTGCTGTGTTGCTGATCACTGTGTTCCCAACATAATGGTCTCAATCAAAATCACTGAAAATCATTGGCAGCCATCTTCAAATACTGTTTATTTTTTCTTTTTCAGTCACTCTGGGACAAGCTGTTTTTCTGGCAGAAGGTACCTGGTAATATTCCAGTTGATCCTTCAAAGTTCCGTATACTGAATCCTGAAATCATCAGGGAAACAGCCGTGGAGCTACTCCAATACCCAAGTCCTAAATACCGAAAATGGGGATGGGATCAGGTAAACATCTCTTCTACTTGTTCAGGCATATTAGACCTTTTTAATTATTCATATGCACTAAGTTTTCAGTTAAAAGAACACTTGAAGTATCAGGATTTTCTAACCAAATGATGCAGTATATAACACATCCCACTTTAGTGCGTCATTAAACAGCGACATCTAGTGGAATGCAGGATTCATAGCATAGTGAAGGACATATTTGTGACGTTGTTTAAAGTGTACTTATAGTGAATTTATATTACTAACTCTTTAAATGATCACATATGACATCAGCGGTTCCATCAGGCAGCGTCAGCCCTGCTGCTTGTCAAGTACGCGTGAGTGCTGCCACACTAATATTACTACTACGCAGCGACATTTAGAAGATTGCCTTCTAAATTGGCTGTTCTAGTCCTGGTAGTGATGCGAATACGTTGTTTTGTCCTTTTGGCTGGGCTGCGTGCAGCAGACACCAGACTTAGATAACACATTATCGGTCAGTGCTGAGCTGTGTCGTCAGGAAAATTGCGGAGTGCAAAGCATATGGCTGCACAAACAACAATCGCAGACATCGCGTAAAACACAACATAACATCAGTGCAGAATAATAAAAAGTCAAAGGATGAAGACCAGTAGCAGTACCTCGACAAAAGAACCCAGTAAAATGTAAGAGCCTTTAGTATGTGGGGAGTTTATCACTTAAAATGTGACTTGCAACCCAGCCCAACAAGTTCACCTCACTTCCGGGAAAAATGGTTGTTCCGCATTGGTTCAGCCCCCGCTAGTATAGTGCTTTTTTTCTGCCCAGTATAGTGCTTTTTATGGTCATTAATGTTAAAATAAGCTCTGTATTGCTTGAACGTATTACATTACACACGAATTATGCTGTAAGGACCACCAGTGCTTACTCTCTTTGATCTGATACATACTCACATACATACATATACATGTGTACATATATATATACATACACACATACATACCCATATATATATATATATATATACACACTCACCGGCCACTTTATTAGGTACACCTGTCCAACTGCTCATTAACACTTAA
>JAQMYF010000016.1:10492196-10510635 GCA_030014195.1 Neosilurus mollespiculum
GGGCATCTGATTAGAATGCCTCCCGAACGCCTCCCTGGTGTGGTGTTTCGGGCATGTCCAACCGGGAAGAGACCTCGAGGTCGACCCAGAAAACCCTGGAGGGACTATGTCTCTTGGCTGGTCTGGGAACGCCTCTGCATCCCCCTGGAAGAGCTGGAGGAAGTGGCTGGGGAGAGGGACGTCTGGACCTCACTGCTTAGGCTATGATGACAAAAAAATTAAAATGATAAACTTAGTAAGGAAAAGGCTTATTTAAATAAATTACACAGTTACACCTGCTTTTTCTTATATTACCAGAGAGAGAGAGAGAGAGAGAGAGAGCGCTGTCAGAAGACTCTGGTCTTAGTAAAACAGGAATATAGCAGTTGACGCTGTAAAAAACTGATGATGTAGAAAATACATGACAAACAAATTCATCAAGATCCACTACGATGGTGCATCAAGACCTGTTAAACTCTACTACGATTTTCACGATTGACGTCAAATCGTAATACATCGTAATTTTTGCGGCAAAAATTGTGACAAACATTTTGCCACGATCACCGCGATCATCACAAATCCACCAAGTTCGTCAAGATCATAACGATTCCATCCCACGACCCCCACATGCCTCAAGATTCTTTCAAATCAAGATTGTGGACATCATGCCCCAGTGTAAACCCAGGGTTTGCATTTCGGGCCATTTCACAAGTTAGCAAATCCTGATCAATTATGGTTTCATTTACAATAAGCACTTTATCTGTAAGAAATATAATATTTTCTCAGCTTTGATTCCAGTCAATGCTGTTGGTGAGGTACTTAGTTTGATGTAAAATTAAAGTTTAAAAATAATTAAAAATGCAAAATCTCATATCTCAAATGTAACGCCCTGAACGTCCAGTATACATGTGTGTATTTGTAAAATAAGCTTTCAGTTTGAAATTCAAAAGCAGTCAAGAATATGGAGCGGGTAGAAGTGGACCATGGACTTTTTGAAATCTTGTTATGCTGAACAGTTTTGAAAGATTAAGATCATGTTGTAAACTCAGCCCAAAACAAACATAATATATGAACCCAGTTCATGACTAGTGTCATGACATAAACCAATTTTTATTTTTATTTTTTAAATGTAATAATTTTAATGTATATGAATAATTGTCTTGTTTGATAACATTATTCATGATATTTAGGCTATTTTCTTTAAATAACCATGACGCCACCCCTGTAAATCCCATGCACAAAATACAGACAGTGATTATCCTGTGATACGTCTGACTTCTGATGATGAAAATTGATTTTGATGTACTAATAAAGTCCTTATTTTTCTTGTTTGCTGTTTATTTTTCTAGAATGTTCCCACCTTAGGGGTATCTGCTGTTAACCTGGCAACCTACTTATGTGATGAAGTCAGTATAGCAGGCTTTGGCTACAACCTTAGCCAGAAGGATGCCCCACTGCATTACTATGACCACCTACCTATGGCTGCCATGCTGAAGCAAGTCATGCACAATGTGGACCGTGAGACAGCTTTTCTCCAGAGACTGGCTGCTGCTGGCAGTATTTTGGACCTTACTGGGGGAGTACATTGCAGTTTCTGTTCAACGTAAAGCCACATTTGCAATATTTTTGGGATATGTGGAAAACCCATAGCCTGGGATACAGTGTTTTTCCTGAATTAATACATGTTACATTTTAAAGGTACAGATGGTAATGTTTTAGCTGTATACACAAACCGTTATATTGTTTAAAATGGCTAATCCCTCCCCTTCCCTCGGAGGCCCTTCCAAAGCCACGCCTCTCTCACATGAACTCGCACATAAAACTATAAAACTGTCTCATTCAAATAGAGGAAAAACTTATTATTTTTAAAGGAATAGACAACATACTAACAAAAATAACATGGGATTCAGCCTGATCTTTTATTTATTTATATTTTATCTAAACATTGGGATAAAAACCTGGGCAGTCCTGGATCTGACATGGAACAGACTAGGTATTATAACAGTGTTCATTATAACATGACTCTAAGTGTTCTTTGCCATTTGTGTCTGTTCTACATCATCAAATAGTTTATTACAGCATTGACTTTGATATTTCTGTTTTATTGAACAGTTCTGTGTTCTGCAAATAGAAAATAAAGATGGATCAGAAATGTAGCAAAACCTTACAGCGTTTCTTTAGCACTCTGTATTAGCACAAGCAAACTCAGGCTGTGTCCCGAACAGCACACCGCTTGATATGAAGTGCACACAAAAGGACGCACGCTACATTCTACAGAAAGCTCTAGGGAACTGGGGTATATGGAGACGAAAACTGAATTGCTTTAGAATAAATTAAAAATATTGTTAAAAAAAAGACAAAGAAACACTAAAATGACAACAGAAACTGCAAACTTACTCATGATGTAAGAGTCGACAAGTATTATCATTGTCCAGGCCTTTCAGCTCGCCCTTGCATAAAAGCAATACTAATGTTTACCCCCATTTTTCTTCTTGTTTTAACCAAAAGCATTTAATTAAAATATATGTTGGGACCGAAACAACTGACAAGTTTTTAGAGGATTTTCAGATCTCATTATTTATTCATTGCTATCGGGGTGTAAACCCTATTTAATCCTATTCAGCAGATTGTGCATTACAGCTAAGAAGTTACCAACTAAACCTTTCATTTTATTTGCTTTGTTGTTAAAAGCATTTTATTTTATTTATAGTTGTTACTGACCATGTTCTAGGTGTTATTCTAATTGTAAGTCATGCATTTTATTTATTTTATGTATACACACACACACACACACACACACATATATACACATATATACATATATATATATATATATATATATATATATATATATATATATATATTAGTAACATAATTTCTCATAATGGTGAGAAGTTTGTCTCTGAGCAGTTGCATCAGTATTTGTTTGTATATATTTTGTGAAATAAAATTAAATAAAATACTTGGAGAGAAGATTTTTGTAGTATTTTAATTTTCAATTTTGTTTCATGAAACAGTAAAATTTATGACCCAAAACTGGGACATACCATATAGGTGCATTGTTCAGGAATATATTTCTCAATGTTTTACATCATCTTTGAGGCAACTACAACAGGTAACAGATACAGCAGGTATTGAACTGTGTTTGCATATTATACTGTGTTTTTCAAGCATATTTTTAAAACTTAAATGTAATTTGTTCATTACATATTGTGTCCGTACCGCGTTCATTACATTGTCCGCATTTCAAACTTCCATAAAATCTCATCTTTTAATCATCCATTGTGGATTATTGTTAGTAAGAAATTGAGTTTGTGTTATTGTTGTTTTTTAACGATATCTATTAGAGGGACACCAAATAACTTAGGGAATATTTCTGGGTAGCCGACTTTGAAGGATATTTTAAGAAAAGCAGGTTTATAGAATATCTTATTGATGATAAATTTTTATTTGCAGAGATCTGCAAAATAATATGTGAAAATGTTAAAGCAGAAATTCGTGTTTAGTTTTTGGACTGCCATGTCCCATATACCATTTAAGTATCATATTCTTGCACACACACATAGATATACACACACATACATGTGTGTGTATATATATGTATCTATGTATGTATGTGTATTTTTAAAAAAACACATACCCAATATGCACTTTAACAGGAACACCTGCTGACTCATGCAGTTATCAAATTGACCAATCAAGTAACAGGAGTACAAGAGCTCATAGTGTCATTCTGGTACAGGTCAGAATCTTTAGGAAATGTTCACATCAAATATCAGGATAAGTAAAAAGTCTCTGTGATGTTAACTGTAGAATGGTGTTTTGTGCCAGATGTTCTGGTTTGAGTATTAGTATTTAGTACTGTTCAGATTCAGTTTGGTTAAGCGTGTGCCTATAATGGCTTCAGATTCATTTTCCTAGCTGACAGGACTGGAACCCAGGGTGATCTTCTGCTATTGTAGCAAACCTACATTAAAGTTACCTGTCCATTAGTGAATATCCGCTGATGTGTTTTATTTTCCATTATCAGTTCATTCTGGATAAATATAAAGGTTTCCTGGTGAAACCACCACAGCTTATGGACTGAGTATCTCTTATTCACCTGATCTACATCGTGGTTTGGTTCTGTATCTGGTTACAATTACACTGACAATAACAAGATGGCGTGACTGGCGGAACGATCTTGCACATCATTGATAACTTGGCGCCCGGTTCAGGGTAAACAATTGGCTTTAGAAAGATGTTGTGGCCAATTCCATTTTATTTACATGAGATAACACTGTAATTCATCTTTATTTAGTATACCTGGGAAGGGAACGGGAATCTTTTAAGATGAAATGTTTAAGGAATGCTGACTTGCTTTTTTTACTCACCACAGTTGTGAAGAATGATTGAGTTACTATCCTACTATATCCAATATATTATAGATATTACTATATCCTTCCTGGCATCTTGAACTAATCTGGACATTTTTACTATTCACAGAACCGTTTCTTAGTTAAGTGTGTTTTGTATTTCACTCCATTCTGTCTAAACTGTTGTGTGTGAAATTTCAGGAAATCAATCAGCAGTTTCTAAAATTCTCATATATTTATATATGAATATATAATATTATATATAATATAATATAATAATATATATTATATTTGGCATGGCACCAAATACCATGCCAAATATAAAGTCACACTTTATATGTGACCCAGTCTGGCAAAATGAGTCACAATGACCAAAAATTCAAAATTGAGTTAGCCATACCATTTAAAAGACTAGAGTCTCCTCTTTTAAATCGTATGGCTAACTCAATTTTGGTCACTGTGACTCATTTTGCCAGACTGGGTCACATATTATAAAAAGCTTTTCACTGTGCTGCTGCCACATGATTGTCTGATTAAATAAAAGCAGAAATTACTAGATGTTCAGATGCTCCTATTAAAGTGCAAAAATAAATAAATAAATACTAAGGCAGGGGCACCTCAACAGCATGGGCCCTCAGTGGACCGTGAGTGTATGTGCTGACATCTTAGTATATTATTAGTTTGAATGGGAAAAGTAAAAAAGATTGCAACTCCAGTAATAACTGAACAAGATGGAATGTTTTCAATAAACCCAATCTAGCTACATCAGGGTTTTGTGTGTGTGTTCTTTTGATGTGAAGATCCTTATCATACTACAGTATTAACAACTGAGCTTTTTTAATATTCTGGTAGCAAATGCTATTTTAGGTATCTAAAGCTGCTATTTGTACTTTGTACTGCTACATGTTGATCATTCAAGCTATGCAATCATCCATCCATCCATCCAATCATTCATGCTTTCATTCGCCAGATGGCCTCATTTATTATTGGGTCCATGGGGTGGCTGGAGCCTATCTCAGCCGACTCTGGGCCATAGTAGGATATATCCTAAACAGCTTTCCTATCCATTGCAGGGCCAACATACAACCATTGACACTCACACCTAGGGGCAATTTGGTTATTCTGGGTTATCACGCCTTCACCTAGAGTGGGCTGAGACAGACTCTAGACTCCCTGTGAACCAAGGTGCCATCCACAGTGTATGGGATGGTTTTGCAAAGTGGAGTGAGAGCCTACCTTGTTCAAGATCCCCTTTTACCAAGTTACCACAACCAAAGTACCCCCAGACCATCAAATTCCCCTCCCAACTGTTTGACAGATGGTGTCAACCATTCCTCCAGCATCCTTTCCTTTATTCTGTGCCTTACAAATGTGCTGCGTTGTGACCCAAACATCTGAAACATAGATTCATCTATCTATAGCACCCCCATCTTCCTCTGTCTAAAGTTTGTGTTCTGTTGTCCATTTTACTTTTACTGATTCAGTCTCAGTTATGGCTTTTTCTTTGCCACTCCAGGAGTCACCTTTTCACTGATGAAGTTGAAAGTGGTGTTTTGCTGGTACTATTTAATGAAGCTGACAATTGAGGACCTGTCAGGCATCTGTTTCTCAAACTAGAGTCCTCTTGAACGGTTGTGCACCGGGGTCTCAGACTTCTTTTTCTAACCTGGTTAGAACCTGTTTGTACTGTTCCGAGAAGGGAGTACTGCACAGCGCTGGATGAGATCTTCAGTTTCTTGGCAGTTTCTTATATGGAATAACCTTCATTTCTCAGAACAAATAAAAACTGAGGAAGAAAGTTCTTATACTGGACATTTTGAGTCTATAATCAACCCCACAAATGCTGATTCACCAGATAACATAAAGAACGGCAGTTGTATTGCGTCTTTAATCAGAACAGTTTTCACCTGTGCTGATATAATTGCATGTTTTTAAGTCTCAAAGGTTTTAAAAATATCTAAACTTTTAACATGAAAAACAATGTACCAGTGAAACACAAGTGTGACAGTTGCTGAAAATGGGCCTCTGTACACCTATGTAGATATTCCATTAAAAATCCAGATGTTTCCACCAATAATAGTCATGTACAAAAAAGTTTCTAGACTGTTTTTCTGATCAATTTTATCTTTTTTTTTTTTTTTTTTTGAAGAAAGTGCTTTCTTACAAAAACAAGAACATTTCTAATTTCTAAGTCACCCAGAACTTTTGAACAGTAGTGCATGTATCTACATATTAATATGGAGTGTGAATGAAAAGCTTACCTGTTTAATGATGAGGAATCCGGACCATGTTTGGCCAAAACATATGTGTATGTGATTATATGTTATACGCTGTAACAGAACGAGCACATTCGAATACACCTGCATAATTTTAGTGTGTTCCACACTGTCCAAATTTGACATTCTTGATGGTAATCACGGATGCCGTTTCCTCCGGGCTAAAAAGGAGGGAGACCTTCCAGCATATTATCATCGTTCAGTTCAAAATCCAGCATCTCTGACGGTATGGGCAGCTTGCATGTTTTGGAGGGAACTATGAATTCTGAAAGGTATATATTGGTTTTAGAGCAACCTGTGCTCCCCTCCAGACAACGTCTATTTCAGGGAAGGCCTTGTGTATTTCAGCAGGACAATGCAGAACCACATACTGCAGCTATTACAACAGCATGGCTTTGTAGGAAAAGAGTCCAGATGCTAAACTGACCTGCCTGCAGTCCTGACCTTTCACCTATAGAGAACACTCGGTGCATCATTAAACGAAAAATACATCAAAGACGAACTCTTCAGCAGCTGGAAACCTATATCAGGCAAGAATGGGACCAAATTCCAACATCAGAACCCCAGAAACTCATAACCTCGATGCCCTGACGTCTTCAAAGTGTTTTGAAAAGGAGAGGAGATGCTACACCGTGGTAAACATGCCCCTGTCCCAACTATTTTGAGACCTGTAGCAAGCATCAAAATGAGCATTAACCAAAGCATTGAAATGAGCTAATTTTGTGCATAAAATTGTAAAATTACACAGCAATAAACTGGAGCGTATTAAGTTCAAAACAATTGATTTCTATAGCAGAACTCCTGCGTAAAATCGTATTTTTATATTAAAAAAATAAAATTATTATTATATTAAATTATTGTAAATATAACTTTATAAAACCTTTTCTCAAACATATTTTTTGAGATTTTGTATCAGTCTAAAAAATGTGAAGAATAAAAATACAAAAAAAAAAAAAAATGCAACAATAAATTGCAAGTCATCTTATGTTCAAAACAAAAGAGTACTTTCTGCTTAAAAGAGCACCTTAGGTAAATTAACACAAATTCTATACTGGCCCGGGTATGGATACCCGTACAAAATAGTTTTTCAAACTTTGAGCTTTATAAGACTAGAGAAATAAAAATACTGGCATACCAGTACTGATATAAAATAAAAATGCATCATCTGATGTTCAAGGCAGTGAAGTACTCCTGCTTACAATAGCACCTTATTGATCTGCAGAGATCTATCTACACCTAACTCTACAGAGTTTAATTCCATCGTCCTTTCAGTGCTGGCACTTCCAGCACACAGCGCTCAAGTTCTTTCAGTGGGAGAATCTTTATATCTTGTTTCCAATAAAACATTGTCATCATGCTTTGGTCATTTTTAGTGAATTACACTTTTTTTGCAGGGCCTTGATTTCACAGCTTTGTGTTTTGCCATAATTATCTGGTCAGGAAAGAGAGCTCCTCTTCATATTCGAATATGACAAAGTCACCCTTCTCAAACTTTGTGTGACTCCACGCTGATACTGGTTTCTTCTTTGTGGCAGCTTTTTTTCTTGCACCAGACGAGGTTGATGGCGGATACAAATCTTGATCGCTTTTCTCTATACTGCTGTCATTCTTTGCTTCCCCTTTGTTTTCACTTTTGTCACCCTGATCTTCCATTTCCTCTGAACTATCATCTTCGTTTCCATTGGAAGTTTCTTCTCCATCGTCATCCTCATCTTGACTTAAATTTGCTCCTGACGCACTTTTTTCTGGTTCCACATCAACTTTCTTCTTCCGTTTTTTTTTTTTTGTCCTCACTACCATATCTCATCTCCTTCAGGACATCCATAAAGCTGTCATCAATATGAGGAGCTGCTGCGTGCTGATCATTTGATGCTGATGCTTCTTTTGTCAGACGCTGAAGAACTTTCTCTCGGTTAAGCAGGAGAATTCCACACTTTTCAAACCCAGCCTTCAAGTTGTCTGAGGCATGATCTTGCATTTCCTCAGTAAGACTTTTCAGCACCTGAGGAAAGGTATCTTTCGGGATACTGGCTTGTTTTCGCTCAAGGATTTTACGCCATGCTGTCTTCATTGGACGGAAAAACGCAACCTCTAGCGGTTGGACAAGATTTGTGGCATTTGCAGGCAGAAAGCAAAATGCAATCTTGTTTCCTCACAGAGATGTATTACTTCAGGTGAGAGATGCGAGCTTAGGTTGTTGCCAATAATAATCTTTCTGCCTGGTAGCTTCTTCAGGTAAGGGAAAGCGATGGAACCAGTCATGGAAACACTGAAAGTCGAACCATCTGGATTTACTTCTGTTGAAACCTCTTCCAAGTGGCCCACCCAGTGTCCATGTGTCATACATGTTGGTCGCTTTGTGCTACACATATGGTGGCACCAGACGTCCGTCAGCACAACCAGCATACATCCGAGAAGTTGAAAATTTGGAACTGTTCATAATGTGTGCGGGATATTTAGTTCTCCTTTTCATAATGACTTTCTTATGGCCAAGGTCATCTGCCAGGTTTGTTTCAACATAGTTCATGATGTTGCTTGCAGGTACACCTTCCAGAGTCTCTTGCACGTTGTCAATGAACGCATTTATGGTGGTGGGCATAACACTTGCTCTGCTCTTCTTTATGTTTTGACACGTACGCTGAGTCAATTTTTTTTTTTTCTCGTTAAGAAGTTGCGTACCCATTCTGATCCAGGCAGGTTATTAGTGAATTTCTTGATGGTCAATCCACGGCGATCTAGGTAAGACTTTAGAATCATCCTCATATTGAGACAGTCCATTGGGTAGCCCCATTGAGCACACACTACCAGCCGGTTTGCAAGGAGCTCCTTGACATCCTTGCCAAGAATAATTGGTGCACCAACTTATGCTGTTCCTGGATTTTTCACACGCCTTGCGAGTACACTTCGTGGAATACCACACTTCTCTACCGCTTATCTGTATGACATGCCTTGTTTTATTGCGTGTACCGGTACTGCTTTCTTGCAATCCTGCTGGGAGTACTGCTGACATCTTTGAACTTTCCAGTGAGTAAGAAAATACGTTTTTTGAGAACCCTAATACCATGGAAGTTTTTCTACGCCAGGGATGTCTCTCCAGTTGGTGGTCAGAGGCTTTACTAGAAAAAAAACATTAATATACATGCAACCAGTTTCTGTCTACACACAAAGTTTTGACCACCTATGAATTTTAGTTCCAAAACCAAACGTCAATATTCACGCAATATCTCTTGTCGATTTAGATACTCAGATTCCTTTACTACAGGAAATTAAAGGTAATATAATCACCTTTGGGGGCGGTGGTGGCCTGGTGGTTGTGTGCTGGATTACTGATCCCAAGGTCAAGGGTTCAAGCCACACTATCACCCTGTTGTCACTGCTGTCCCCCAGTGCAGTTAACTGGGTTATGAAAGGCCGGCCATGTCTCTCACTGTCTGTGGAGAGAGGAATGTAAAAGAACCATTGCTGATTTTCGTGAGCGTGTGTCTGTCCTGTGATGGCCTGGCGAGCTGTCCAGGGTGTAACCTGCCCTCACCCAGAGTCGGCTGAGATGGGCGCCAGCCTTCCCGCGACTCTAATTAGGATTAAGCGCTTCAGAAAATGTGGATAATTAGCTTTCACCATAGCAAGTATCAATTTTCTCTCTTGATTATAAGCTCTCGTTTTGTTAAAAAAAAAAAACTTTCCGGAATTTTGTCCCTAATTACCCCTGCGTCCCTTTTCACCTTATCTTACAGTAATACAGTACTTTATTTTTGAGTGATGGGCTGTTCTGCACTCCATACCGGCTGGTGGCGCTAATGAACCCAATCTCCAATAAACAAGAACATCATCACGAAGAAACAAGACCCTCATCGGTACAAGACAGTGCTGTCTGAGATTAATGTAAGTATATAACATTAGGTTGGTTATTTATTTATTTTAGTATTTCTCACCACTGTGCTTTTTGTTTAACTGATCAGGACACCAATGATTTTATGGAGGTTATTTTTATGCTATGTTTTATGTAACCTAGCTACATGAATGTCAAGCAAGGTCTTCTGGATTACTGTGTTTACAGATCTGTTTTCGATAAAGAACTGGTGGTTTATCTTCTAAATATCAGTAATTAAACGTAAATCAGGATCCACATTCAGTAATAAGCTTTGAATAATAAAGTTAGTTATGCTAGTTTATGGACTAGTTAGCAGTCGATTGTTAAGTTCATGTTATTAACTCAGATTTACTGTAGTCCTTAATAAGTTTGATTAAGCATGATTCCACAGTTTGGATACCTAATGGAGCATGTTGGATACAGGAGGATTGATTATTCTGTACCCGTTTTGTTTTGTGATGGTACATGGAGAATGCTAGCTCGCTAAAGCAGACGTGTAGCCGCCATCTTGGATGATCCGGGTGTTAGTACTTTATTCACCCGCTCGCTGATTCGACATTTTCTAATACTAGCAGGAGATGAAACACAAAACTAAAATATTTGATTTAATATAGCTTATTATACTGTCTGCAGGTTCTGTCCTGCTTAAACCAAACAAACAAAAAGAAAAACCACTGTTTGTGGTCCAGATTTTCAGATATCAGTTTCTGAATTACTGTCAGAAGAAACTCTGTGGACAGAATGAAAAGAATCAGCAGAAGGAGTTCATTAATCTTCTCAGGTTGAGTTCTGAGAGCTGGTCGGTTTAAACTGCATTTTTTAAGGATGGTTCCTCAGTATAATTTGTTTACAGTTTTGTAGCAGTAATTCAAAACGTTTCCATACCCGTGTGTTAAAAAAAACCAGCGTTTTGGGATGTAAAAAATGTACCAAGATAAATAATTTTACAGCTTTTCCACCTATAACATCACCGATAATCTGTACGATTCACTTTATAAACAGCCTGGAAGCTTTTACACTGCACCCACTCAGGACGTGACACGTGGGAAGTCAATAAACGTCTGCAAAATGAGGCGGGATTTTCTCACATGGCGTGAAGTGGCCACGCTCAGAGTTCATCTGAGCTGAACTTTCATACAACGCCATCTAGTCAGAGCTTTAAGATACCATCGACTGGCAGATGCTGCGAAAATATTTTTCCATAGACCGTGTAAAACAGCTTTAGGAGGAATTCTAGGTTTTCTAGACACCTAATGGTCATTCTTATGAACTGTGTTAATCTGAGAATTTAACATTTTTTTTAGGCTGGCTAAAATAATTTCCCAGTTTCTCATCAGTGCCCGTACCTGGAAATTGGTGTCGCATCTAATTTTTCCCCTTTCTTTTCTTTTTTTCTTTTTTCCTTTTCCTTGCTTTTTTTTTTTTTTTTTTATAAAACAAGCTCAAAAACTTGAAAATTGCTTCAAACAACATAAAAACAACACAGAAGGCGAAGGTGTTAGATGTGATTTTGAGATTGGTTTATTTCTGTTTGAAATGGTTATATTTCACATATATTGTATGTAATATATATATATATATGCATACATATATTATAATATACAGTCAATGTGTTCTTTGGCAAATTGTAACCTCTTACAGCATGTGTGGTTTTTTCAGCAATGGGACTTTGCGTGGGGGCTTCTTACAGCTTGGTTTTACGTAGGCATCTTTTAATTATTATAGTACTCGCAGGTAACATAAGACCTTCTTTAACCCTCAGGCGTCAGTTTAATTTACTACCCTCTTAAGTCATTAAGGACAAAAATGTCCACTTCCAAAAAACTGCTATAAAAACTTAACAGATTCATATTTTTTCTGCTTTTTTCTGCATATATCTCTGAAACAACTTCCGCCCGGCTCAAAAATACCAAACATTGTCATTTTGAGGATTTTAACCCCTTAAATGCCAGTTTGATTGCTTGATGTCACTGTTGTTTTTATGAAAACAACACAAAAAATGTGTTATTTTCCATATAACAAATTTTGGAGAGCTGTTCTCGAAAGCTAGGGTTTGTAAATGGTGTACTTTACATGTCGAGACTAAGATTGGTAAGTGTCATTTTGATTCCCTTCTATAAACAAGTTATTAAAACGAATTAATCTTGAGATATGTATTCTATGTGTACGGGGTTTGAGAGCTCCACTAAAAACGTGTCAAATAAGGGATATCATATGGGAGCTAGTGCCTAAATCTATGTATTATAAGCTGTTTATTACTGAACCAACTCGAAACTGCTTGCTGATCCCACATCCTCTAGGGAATTAGCTGTTCACTGCTCAGTTTCACTTGGAAACAGGAAACCTGAGAGGGTTTCGGTTGAATTGTTTATATGTTAGAGATTTTTTTTTATCGGTTTATGAAAGGTTTAACCCACCCTCTCTGCAACTGACTGAAATCTAAACCAGTGTGTGCCTTTTTATTTCGATTGAGGTGTTTTTATATGAAGCAAGTTTACCTCTGTACATTTTAATAAATTTTTTTTTTTTCGTTTTATGTGGTTGGGCAATTCTATAATAACCATGACCTTTGTATACATGTATTTATATAATTTTGTAGAGAATTTGCAGGTGCAGTGCCCATACCTGGGTCAAGTTATGGAGCCATTTTTCAAACTAATGCAGAATTTTGAGTTTTATTTATGTTTTCTGTTTGTATATTTTTAAATTGTCACCCAAGTCTGATGCATTTGCACCGTCTCTTGAAACAGCTTTCCTGACACAATGGGACGTCACTTTGGAGACTTGGCCAAGATAAGGCACATAATTACTTACAGCATTTCACCCTTTGAACAGAGGGCTTTCCCCAACTACTTTTCAAAGGGAATCCCCAACGTTTGGAGAAGATTTTCAGCATCCGTCTTCAAGGTTGCACCTCGTAAGTACTTAATGACCTGGATTTTAATTTGATTCTATAATTGTCCTTCCTTTTACATTTAAAAGCCAGCTTAAGTCTCATGTAATGTTTGGTCAGAAACCCAGATAACTGTACAAAATTTTATCTAGTATTAAATAATGAGAGTTTAAGTAACAATTTAGCTTCATTAATACAGAGTAAGGAAAATGAGCAAAAGGATTACTGCTATAGATTTTTAGCCGTTAGTTATCATCATGGATGTAGGATGTTATGTTTGATCTCTCAACAGTAACTTTACATCAACAACTTGCCTGTAAGCATTAAAGGCCCTTTTTTATTATTACACTAAGTAATTAAGTACACTAAAATATCTTTATGTAAAAAGAATTTATTTATTTATTTATTTATTTTTAAATGTTTTGATTTTTTATTTTTGTCTTGGAGTGCTCAAGTAGTTTCACTGGGGTATAGGGTGGGATGAGTACTAGCCACAGGAATGGGTGTTAGCACTCGGATGGAAAAAGAGATTTCTTTCAATATAAATGTTCCCTTAACTAAAAAAAAATCTTTTTTTATTCACAATAATATGAAGTCGAATCGCAGACTGCGTTGTCCGCTGCTAGCATTCTGTAACACTGTGTATTTGTTGTTTGTTATGCCATAAGCTGCTGAATGTTTGGAATTTTACATGGCGTACATCCCAGAATCTTAAAACATGTCGGTGTTAAAAAAGATAAACAAATAGACAAATGCATTAAAAATAAACTGCGAGAGGATTGGCTAAATGAAGAAGACAAATTTGGGCGACCGTTCACAACGTGGTGTCGTAAAGTAAACAAGGCGGATGTTGCTGTCTGTTTGCTATGCAAGGCCGAGATTCGGAATGGAAAGAATGGGAAGAAGGTTCTGGTTAGGTGTTCAAACACGAACGGCCATCAGAAAGCTGTAAGACAGCAGGACCTAACGCAGACATTGCAAGGTGAGAGTTATCCCGTGTTGTATCCAACTGTTGGGTTTTAATAATTACCGCTAACCCAGTGATAAATCACCAAAAAGTACTGACGTAGAGACTGCCTGGTAAAATTCACTTACCTCTCATTAGATTTAATACAAAAAATCTATGTAAGCAATACTCATGTTTTTGTCTTAAGTCATTTCTTTAGATTTTCTGTTTGTTACAGATCATATCAGCTACATCTATCTGCTTTTACAAAAAAGTCTTGAATGATTGAACTGTTTCGTATTGGCACTTTGAGCTGGCTACTCTAATATTTAAAAAAGTAAAAAAAAAGTGTGTGTGTGTATGTATATGTATGTATGTATGTATGTATGTGTGTGTATATGTATATATATATATATAGCTAAAAAGGTTATTCATATCCAACTCCTTATTCTTCTGAGTTCCTTCTGAGAATGTTGCGTAACATTGCCATATGACCATTTCCATTGGTGGCCAATTGAATATCATCAGTATCATGATTTAGCACTCATTTTCGGAGGAGGGGTTAATCTCGACTGTTTGGTGGACTCTGCAAAGCTAATATGCCCCGAGAACATGGGGATACAGGCTACCACACGACTGTGAGATGGCTCAGCCTGGGCAAAGTGCTGAAAAGATTTGGGACTTGAAAGAACAAATTTCAGAGTTCTGTGAGAAGAAAGGCAAAAACATACCAGAGTTTTGAGGTGGGGACTGGATGGCAGATCTTGCATTTGCTACTGATGTGACAGCACTGGTGAATGAACTAAATACCAAACTGCAATGTAGGGGCCTTTTTGTTCACGAAATGTACAGTCCGGTGAAGGCTTTCATTAGAAAGTTGCACTTTCTTTCAAGGCAACTGGAAAGCAACAGTCTCACTCACATGCAAACCCTGAGCGAATTCACACCATCAGCTGATCATCTCTGCAGGTACTCGTCCATGTTAGAAGCACTGCAAGGTGAGTTTTCAAGATGATTTGAAGACTTCCGGACAGTTGAGGGTGAAATGTATTTCCTCTCCCTTTACCTGCACTGTGGATAATGTACTCAGTGATGTTCAGGTGGAACTCATTGACCTGCAGTCTGATATGATACTGGCAGAGCACTTTAAGTCAGTATTGCTGCTGGAATTTTACTCTTCTATCAAGGAGGAGAACTTTCTACACATAAGGAGGCATGCTCCGAAGATGATGGTTCTCTCTGTATCTACCTACATATGTGAGCAAACATTCTCAGTGATGAAATTAACAAATCCAGGTATAGGCCCTCTCTCATTAATGTCATCTGTCAGCCGTTCTTCACATATCCACCTCAGAAATTAAGCCTGATGTTAATGCACCTGTTCAAGCCCGATAGAGACTAGATTTCTTTTATTGAACAAGAAAAAAAAAAAAAGAACTGAAAAACAGCTAACGAGGTGGTTCCTTGTTAAAAGGATGCAATTTACTGCTTTTATAAAGAGATTCTCTCTTCTAAATTAAAGAAGATGTAAATTAATATTAAGCATAATTCAGTTCAACCTTTTGGTCCAGCCCTTCACAACATTTTCTGTTTCTCATGTGGCCCCTTGGAAAAATTAATTGCCCATCCCTGCTGTAAGGGGTGCCAACAAATTTGTATAGGCCTGAAAATCTGTCATGAAATTTGAGTTTTTTTCCACATGAACGCGAGCTGTTGTCCATGCATGTATGTAAGATGTACTGACTAGAATTAATTAGAAAGAAGTAACATGAATTCTTATTTGTGGTGTCAGTGTTTTTTTTAAGACAATGTCTTTTCTGTTTCTGTCACAGCCATGATTGTGATGTACCTTACATATACATGGGGCAATCATGTTCACGAGCAGAGCAAGAGGAAGAATGCCGCAGACTTCCAGAATGACGAGTGAACCAAGTCGATGTCTTTATGTTCTGTGTATAATGTATAAATAAAATGGATGGTTATCAAGTGTAAAGCAGTGCTTGTGACTCGTTTATATATTGTAAACTCTTTTTGTCCTAACAGCACAATGGCACTTACACAAGATACATGTCATTAATAATATTTGTGATTCATGTCATCTAGTCAGCCAACTTGCCAAATGCAGTGGTGGCTCAGTGATTATGGCTCTGGTTTCATGATCTGATGGTCAAGGGTTCAAGCCCCAGTGCCACCAAGCTTGAGCCCTTGAAGAAGGCCCTTAATGCTTAGTTGTATAAAAATGATAAATAAGCTGTTAATGTCACAGGAGAAACATAGGTGAAACAATGTTACCTAAAGTTTTGGTGCCAAAAATGCTTAGACTCGTCATACACTGATGATTTAGCCAACGTGTCCCGACGTATGAGAAAGTGAATACGCTGGCGCACGTTGAATAATTTATGGATGATGAATGGCCATAATTTGTAAGAAAGTTATACGATCGTTCACACACTATTTGTAAGTTACTTTTAAGTCGAATATTATGTCTAGTATTCTTTGTACTATGTATAACTTATACCAACGAATGCCTAGTGTGTTGGTCGCGTTCGCAACTTATGCTGCATTGCATCCCCGACGATCGATCACGTGATGTAGCCTATAAAAGGCTGCCGCTCGCTGATTCAAGTCAGCTCCGCACTAGACATCGCAGTAACATCACCAGCACCACAACGTTAGGTTAAAAACTGGAGTAACATTGATAGTTTAGTGAACAGTATACCAGCGTTTTATTGAAATTTGTCATACGTCAGCATGAGTTCTGCAAATGGGTAATGTGACGGGCCTAGCAAACACAGTAATACTGGTCCAAGCCCTCACATTCCTTATTCATTTTCAATAAAAATAACATACTGATTTTGGGGAATTGCCTGCTGATATTTCTACTTAACTTTAAAAGTTGTTTTTTCATTTCTATTTATTATAAATAACATTTAATATAATAAAATAAATGTGATACTTTTTCATGTGTCTGTGATTACCACACCATTTCTGAACATGGAAATGAGTGATCCCTGCTTCAGTTTTACCACCAGAGGACAGCATTCACGTCGACGATAAGATGGGTAAGACATCTCGAAGAAATTATTAAAAATAATGTTTATTTATTTGTGTGCTTGGCTGTGGACACTGGAGGTATCAGGATTCCACAGGAAAATAGGTGCAGAAAACAAGTGAGCAAAATATTTTTGCCAATGTCATTTAAAATGACAAATAGAGGTGAAACAGGGATCTTTATTTATCTGTGGCATTACACATCACTGACTGCAAAAAGTCCTTTCTATGTATTTATATTAAGTTTATTACCCCCAAAGTTACATTTCAGAGCAGATCTTTTGGTAGTATATGTTCAGTAACAGATTAAAACCTAGGTGAAAAAAAAATGCAATGTTTTCATTGAAGCAGCCGCAGCAAGATTCCACATTGTTTGACCCACTGAAACATAATGTCTTCTTTTGTTGGACTAGTCATAAAAGAGGATGATCTTGAGGTTTTCTAAACAAAACAGATCTAGAATTTTTTATTTGAATGTGTCAGTGGTGTTACCATTGAAGTCCGGTATACAAATGGAGGGATTGCATAGCCCAGTAAGTTAAAGTACCAGCCGCCATGTTGGTACTCCCTACTGTCCGCAGGCAAAGCATGGTGAGTTCACTGTGTTGTCAGTACACACTTTTTAAAACAGATGGTTTTGTCCATTTTGTGGTAATATCTCGATTAAAATATGAATGAAATATTGCATTTATACCTTTTAAATCATATTATACTTGCATAATATGTTCACATAAACAAACGGCAAGATTTTTAGAACTTTCACCCACACAGTAGTCCAGAATTCATATTAAGTTATGCTATGAATTCTATTTAAAATATTTAATATAGCTTTTCATATGGACATTCCTACTATAATAAAATATTTCCTGTGTTTCATGTCTGAAATTTGAAAATTGTGCACCTGTTCATTTGTGATGTTTGCAACTGCCCGTTCTCCCCACAACCCTAGTAGGATTTAACGGCTTGGCAATTGAAATAGTGAGTAATTGAGTATGTGAGTATGTGTATGTATGTATATATATATATATATATATGTATATGTATATATATATATATATATATATATAT
>JAQMYF010000016.1:10516680-10529348 GCA_030014195.1 Neosilurus mollespiculum
ACACACACACACACACACACACACACACACACACACACACACACACACACACACACACACACACACACAAAAAAAAACCAAAAAAACATTTACACTCACACCTATGGGCAATTTGGTACAGTCAATTAGCCTAATGTGCATGTCTTTGAATTGTGTGGAAAACCAGAGTATTGGAGGAAACCCACACAAGCACCGGGAGAACATGCCCACAGAAACACTCATGTCCGGGACTTGAACCCGGGTTCTTCTTGCTTTGAGGAGGACACGCTAACCACTACACCATCCAAACCTTTTCCATTGACTGATTGATTGATTGATTATTATTCAGGATTTTTTAATATAACACAATAGAATTATTTACATTAATAAAAATAAATGCAGTCAATAATTTACATTTAATATATAAGCTCTCCAGGCCTCGCCACTCAGTGTATGTGGCAATAGAATGTGGTTTTGATTGTGTTTGATTCAAAACAGCAGCCTGCTGTTGCTGGTTTGAATGGGGAAACAGTCGTGTGTGAAGAGGGAGAAGAGGAGGGGGCTGAGAACACACCCCTGTGGTGTTCCGATGTTCAGGAGTAAATTAAACAAATTGTCTTCATAGTAACTTCCCAAAATAAGCAGGTATTTGAGACAAAGTTTGACAGGAACAAGTTGGCTTGATAAGCTGTTTCCTTGAAATAGGTTGCTGCCTACTAGTGGATAGATGATGAATTACATCTCTTTGAAAAGGATGATGCAAGAAATGTAAGGTAATCATATTCTTTGAAATCTCCCAGGGGCCACATTAAATGAGTTGGGAGCCTGGATTTAGTCAGTGGGCTTTGAGTTTGACTCCTGTGATTTAAATGATTATTGTTTATATGTGTTAATACCTTTAAATTCTACTTTCTAATCACAATACAAAATGCTATAAAGTGCAAAAAAACAACAAAAAAAAAACAAAAGTGGGAAGTCGGTGTAAAATGAAAATAAAAACAATGTAAAGATTTGCAAATTTCATGAACCCAAATTTTATTCACAGTAGAACACAGTAAATGTATCAAATGTTGAAAATGAGACATTTCATCAAAAATATACTCATTTTAAATTTGTTGGCAGCAACACGTCTCCAAAAAACTTGGGACGGGGCAACAAAAGACTGGAAAAGTAAGCAGTGCAAAAAAAAAAAAAAACCTGCTGGTGGAACATTTTCTTAACTGTCAGCATGGTGCAGTGACAGCTGGTAACATGTTTGGGCAAATAAGCATCTGGACAGAGGTTCAATGATCTGCAATAAACTGCATCTTCTAATTTTTCTTTTCTGATGCTATGTCCTCGATACCAAAGAAGATCTGGACCATCCGGCTTGTTATCATCACTCAGTTCAAAAGCCTGGATCACTGCGAACTGTGTACCCCTACAATGATTCATGGAGGTGCTCTTGAGCCAAGATTCATGCCTTATTTTAATGTAGTGCCACCTAAGGGCCCAAAGATCATTAGTCAAATTAGTTGAAAAATGTTCCTGTTTTTTTTTAGTACCACAGTACAGTCCTGATTCCTGATTTATTTGCATATTTATCAAACTTATATGTTTTGGATCAGCAAACCAAATTTTAATATCTCACAAATCAAGTGAAATTTAACTTAGCTTTCCAGGCTGGTGGATTTTTTTCCCTTGATAAATAAAATCATCATTAAGAAACTGCATTCTGTATTTAATTAAGTTTTCTTTGTGAGATATTAAAATTGGTTTGAAGATATGATAAATATGCAAAAAAAATCAGGAATGAGAAAGGGGGCAAATGTTGCTTCATGGCACTGTACTTTTCCAGCAATTTGTTGCCACGTTTCAACTTTTTAAGATGTGTTGCTGCCATCAATTTAAAGATAAAGATAAAGAGATCTTTACTGGCAATTGTTGTATGAACAATGAAAATCAGTTTCAGGGGATTGTAGCTCCATTTACCCGCTCTGCCATCCTCACCACCCGCTGCAGGGCTTTCCCGTCCTCTGCAGTACAGCTGTTGAACCACACTGTACAGCAGTAGGTCAGGAGGCTCTCGATGTTGGAGCGGTAAAAGTTTGTCAGTAGGGGTAGGTGGGCTTGTTTTAGTTTTCCGAGGAAGTACATACTTTGTTGTGCTTTCTCCACCTGGTGAGAGATGTTTGTGGTCCAGGTGAAGTCAGCAGAGATTCAGGACAGAGACTCCAAGAAACTTGAAGCACTCCACCCTCTCTACCTCCTCTCCATCAATATAGAAGGCAGAGTGCTCAGTTTGTTAAGATCTCCTGAAGTCCATTATCATCTCCTTTGTCTCTGTTGTGTTAAGGTCCAGGTTATTGTTGTCGCACCATTGCCGCAGATGCTGGACCTCGTTCCTGTAGGCTGACTTGTCGTTATCTGTTATTAGACCTATGATGATGGTGCGGTCGGGAAATTTGATGATGGTGTTGCTGGTTTGAATGGGGGAACAGTCGTGTGTGAAGAGGGAGAAGAGGAGGGGGCTGAGAACACACCCCTGTGGCGTTCCGGTGTTCAGGATGAAAGTGGAGATGTGGTCTCCTATCCTGATGTTCTGAGGTCTGTTGCTAAGAAAGTGCAGTATCCAGGTGCACAGTGAGCTCCCTAGGCCCAGGATGCCCAACTTCTGAACCAGTTTATATGGTAGAACTGTATAAATGGAGCTGAAGTCTATGAACAGCATGCTTACATAGAAGTTACTGCTGTCCAAGTGTGTGAGGGCTGTGTGGAGGGCTGTATTGATGGCATCCTCTGTTGACCTGCTTGCTCTGTATGCAAACTGATGTCAGCAAGGATGGCAGCCTTAATGTGAGACAAGTCTCTCCAAACATTTGGTGATGATGAGGGTTAGGGCAACTGGGCGATAGTCATTCAGGTAATTCACTGTGCTCTTCTTCGGCACTGGAATGATGGTGGCTGTCTTCAGGCAGGTGGGAACCATACTTTGCAGTAGCAAGAGGTTAAAGATGGTGGTAAAGACCCATGCTACTTGATCTGATCTGAATAGTTGATTCCTGTTATGCCATCTGGACCAGTAGCTTTCCTTGTGTTGATTCTATGGAGAGTGGCTCTGATCTGGTGCTGCTGCAGCTGGATGGGGTCATTGCCCCTCTTTGGAAGAGCAGGGCAGGTGCGTGCTTCTCTGTTGTGTTGGTGGAAGCGAGCAAAGAACTGTTTCAGGATGTCTGGTAGGGTGCTGTCCTTGTAGCCAGTCTTGATCCCCTTCCACATATTCCTGGTGTTATGTAAATTAGATCATGGTTTTCATGAAAGAGTAAAATGTCTCACTTTCAACATTTCATATTTTCTGTTGTGAATAAAATTTGAGTTTGGGAGATTTGCAATTCACTGTATTTTGGTTTTTATTAGAAAGCATTCCAACTTTTTTTTGGAATTGGGTCTGTATGAATAAAATATTGAAAAATAACCTTTTTTTCTGCTAAAAAGGATAATGGAACCTTGACAAGTTTTCCAAAGCACGATGTTGGACACTTTCAACAAAATGAGCTTAATGGACATTACCAAGATTTTTTCTCTCCTCCAACCCAAAGAAGATGAAGAAGACAGCTGTCAGCAGTTAAATAAGGCAATTGCTGAAGATGATGTCAAACTTCTGACTGATCTACTCTCCAAAGAGAAGTACAGGAGATGTATTAATAGCAGAAGTGGCTGGGGAATACCAAGTACACCACTAAAAACTGCGGCTTCTCATGGTCACCTCCGTTGCCTGGAATGTCTTTTAGACCATGGTGCTGAGGTGGACACCCTAGATGTAAAGGCCCAGACTCCGCTTTTCACAGCTGTCAGTGGCAAACACCTTGGCTGCGTCTCTGCTTTGCTTAAAGCTGGGGCTAATCCTAATGGAAGCCAATATAACAACTGTTCTCCTGTACTCACTGCAGCCCGGGAGGGAGACGTGGACATTTTGAAGGAGCTGCTGTACTATGGTGCTGAGGCAGACGTCCGAGCCAAACTGCCGGACTGGGCATGCAATGCCACTACATGCCGAGGCCCTCTTTACATTGCAGCCATTTACGGACACCTGGAATGCTTCAAGCTGCTGCTGCTATATGGTGCAGATCCAGACTACAACTGCAAAGAGGAGAAAATACTAGCAAGGATTAAACAGTCAAGCACAGTGCTAGATGCATGTCTCAAATATGGGTGCCAATCTGAATACATTCAGCTCCTTATAGACTTCGGAGCCAATGTCTATATACCATCGGTTATCACAGAGAAAACAAGAAAGCAGGATGAGGGTATTATGCTATTGCTTAGAGAAAGAGGTGAGCTCAGTTAGACAATATATTTTACAGTATGTGTACTTATGCTTTTATTTAATATATTACAAATTCTTATTGTTTGCAGCTTCCCCCAAAACACTGATGTCTCAGTGTCGGCTTGTGATATGGAAGCACCTTTCTGCTGCGCACAAACTGGACTTGATTAATAGGCTGGATATTCCACAAATGCTGAAAAATTATTTACAACATACCACATGAACAATGTTCTATGCTCTCTCCTCTGTGTTAGCTTAAATACTACAAATGTTAGGTAGGTCATGTGCTATATTATACCTTTATATACATTTTTAATA
This sequence comes from Neosilurus mollespiculum, assembly GCA_030014195.1. Taxonomy (NCBI): domain Eukaryota; kingdom Metazoa; phylum Chordata; class Actinopteri; order Siluriformes; family Plotosidae; genus Neosilurus; species Neosilurus mollespiculum. The sequence continues at coordinate 10,521,284 of JAQMYF010000016.1, forward strand.
TTGTATTTTTTCTTTTTTACCAGTTGACTGGTAATTAAAGTTAGGATTGTGGATTATATTACATACACAGTTTACTATGTACTAGAAACAAACCTGTTTGTGCCTATATAGTACATAGTTAAAAAAAAAAAAAGCTAAGAAATACAAAATGCTGTAGCAAAACGTAATCTTTATTTAAAATGAATAGTGTTTGTTACCTTTTTGAGTTTTATAGGGAAATCAGCTTGTAAGTTTCTTTACTGAGAAACTTGCAAACCCAGCCACAGTTCTTCTGAAGACTTTAAGTATCACACTTTTTTATTTACATGTAAACTTATGTTTTTTTCTTATATAATGTTTTGCTTTGTTTACTTTTTTATTTTCAATGTAATTTTGCACTGGAAAACTAATGCAATCTAAAATCTATAAATGGTTCAGTATTAAGAGTAAATAACTTATTATATCTAAATATATAACAAAGCTCACACAAAGAATAGGGTGCCTAATAAGTGCCCTTTTGCATCTTTAACGATTATGTGCCAAGGTGTAGTGAATGTTGTTCAATAGATGGAATCTCGAGGGAACTTTTCAATTCAATGACATCCATCATCCACTTTTTAATCTCATTCATAATTATAGTGTAAACTACACAGAAACATAAAGAAAAGCAAAATTTCACATTTTTAATCCCGTTAAGAGTTTTAGTACAGTGATGTTTGAAAATTTGTGAACTTTTTAGATTTTTCTACATTTTTGCATAAATATGATTTCTACATTGGACCTAAAAGTCAGTAAAGAGAACCAAATTATACAAATGAGACAAAAATATTCATTCATTCATTTTCTAAGCCGCTGAATTCTAATTAGGGTTGCAGGGAGGCTGGCGCCTATCTTAGCCGACTCTGCTAACACTTACCAGGCCATCGCAGGGCCAACACCCACAATTAGCCTACTGTGCATGTTTTGGGACTGTGGGAAGAAACAGAGGTAACCCACGCAAGCATGGGGAGTACATACAAACACCCGAGCTGGGAATCGAATCCAGGCCTTCTGGCTGTGAGGCGGATGTGCTAACCACTACACCACTGTGCCATATCTGTAAAACAGTGACTGGGCTGTGTCACGGACATCACAGCTCTCGTCCAAAGCCAGAAGAAAAAGTCAATGCTGTCCACACAGTTGAAGCTCCAAATTTCCCGTATTATTCTCAATCATTCTTGTCACTGTTTGTCTGGAGAGGGGCACATTGTTGAATGCTTCTTTTTTCTTGGGGCATATTAGCATTGCAGAGTCCACTAAACACTCTTTGATGAATTCCTCCTGCGAAAATGACTTACTGTTTATAGCGATTTTGTATGATGTCATAAAGTCTTGGTCGCTGCATCTCTGGATGTATGAAGCCTTGTTGCTTTTGCAGCTTAGCTAGCAAAGTTTCAGATGTCTGTGCCCGTTCAGCATCAGTCACGTTTTTGTATTTCTCAGCGTGTTTAGTCAGGTAATGGCAATTTAAATTGGAGTCCTTAAACATTGCGATCTGCTCTCCAAAAACTAAACTCACTTTTTTTCCCTCTGACTTCAGCAAATAATTACCTAGAAGTCCATGTTTTGTAAAAACTCTGAATTCTGCATCAATCTTTCTTTTTTAGCATTAGCGGACATTTTTGTGGATTAACACTTGTAAACTTGCAAACAAAGGTAAAGGGTTGCGCATTCACAGATTTATATATGCGCACATGTACGTATGTATACCAGCATAGCCTACGCACTGAAGTTTGTATACGTGCATGGCTTATGCATGTACACATAAGTAGACTACTATGTATGTATATGGGCATAGGCTATGCACATATATGTATGTGCGGCTACGCAGGCATGTATGAACATAACTTGCGCAGGCCAGACAGGGACAACCAACGGGGGCTGTACATTGCCCAGGTCTGTGCTAGAGCAATATATTTCTCAAATCTAATAGAAGATAACAAAAATAATCCAATATACTTATTTAATATTGTACAAAATTAACTAGGAATAAGACCATAAATAATACGTGCAGACCATCAACTTGTAGCAGTGATAACTTTGTGAACTTCTAAAATGTTAAAATTTAACATGTCAGCTGTTCAAATTTTGACCAGTATCAAACCCCAAACTCCCTTTTATCTCCAAGATCTTAGAAAAAGCTGTAGTGCAGCAGTTATGTTCATATCTTTGTAGGAATAACATTTATGAAATGTATTAGCCAAGATTTAGAGCAGAGACAACACTCATTACGGTGGTAAACTGGTGGCCTCTGACCATGGCTGTGTCTCCCTGCTTATGTTAATTGACCTTAGTGCAGCCTTTGGCACTTTTTTGGAGTTAAGGGAACGGCCCTCTCCTGGTTTAAAGCTTATTTAAATGACTGTTATCAGTTTGTAGATGTAAATGGTGATTTCACTGTATATTCCAATGTTAAATTCGGTGTTCCACAAGGTTGTGCTCTAGGCCCACTGATTTTTTTTCTCTAAACAAGCTCACTTTGGGTAATATTATTCGTGAACATGGTATTAGCTTTCGTTGTTGTGCTGAAGATACCCGTTATATATTTCAGCAAAGCGAGATGAGAGACACCAGCACAAATTAAGTTGAGAATTGTGTAAAGGACATTAAACACTGTATGTTTACTAACTTTCTCTTATTAAACTCTGATAAGATGAAGTACTTATACTCGGATCACAGGCAGCTAGAAATAAGTAGTAAGTTTAGATGGTGTTTCAGTTTCGTCGTGCGTAGCAGCAAAGGACCTTGGAGTGATTATCGACCCTGGTCTTTCATTTGAATCTAATGTAGCTAATATTACTCGGGTAGCCTTCTTTCAGGAAAATTACTAAAATAATGTCACTGCATGATGTGGAAAAACTTGTTCATGCTTTTGTTACATTAAGATTAGATTATTGTAATGCATTACTGTCTGGATGTTCTAATAGGTGCATAAACAATCTCCAGTTAGTCCAGAATGCAGCGCCAAGAGTTCTTACTAGAACCAGAAGATATGAGCATATCACCCCCATCTTATCTACACTGCACTGGCTCCCAAATAATTTTCATCTTAAGTATAAAGTACTACTTTTAACCTATAAATGGTATCCATACACACACAGAGACTCCTCTGTGTAGCGCCATCATTTGACCAAAGAAATGAATCACTTTTTCAAGAATCACCACAATATGTGTCCGATTAGATATGCATGATGTAAAAAAGTTTCAGATTTTAAATTGCTGAGGGGTGGTGGATCTCTTTATGATGTTTAGATGGTGGCACAATAAAGATCGCTCAACTTTGCATGTCCTGAATAGTTCTGCAGTTATAGCAAAACCAACCGGCAAGAGAAAGAATGGTTTTTCACCCTGTTCATTATAGATTACTTCCAGAGAAGTCATTTAATTCCATTCAGATTTGCAGAAGTTATTGTTTAGGATGGTTGTGATGATATGTTCTTTGCCAGCGTGACTAATAGCATAGCAACAATATATCAAAAGACAGATGGTGGATGATAGTGGATGAAGTATGATATGTGCTGAGTCACTGCACACTCAGTAAAGCGGAACATAATAGTTAACTTTATTGTTTCATATGGCATGAAAAACCTGTAATTACAGTCTGTTGCATAATTCTTATTGAGATCATCTTGTAAAGAGTGACAAGAAAGCATCATAAAGATAACTGAATTACACTGTGTTAAAACTGTTCACATACTAGTGTGCAACTCTTCTACTGACACTGTCCTCTTCAGGGATTCCCAGTCCGAGGTAAGAAAGACCTTCTAAGGAAAGCAGCAGTGGACAAAACAGATTCCCTAATATCACTGATGTTGATACATTGAAGACAGATGATGAAACGAAGCAGCTCAACTCCTTATTAAATTAAATTAAATAACTGTATTAAATGCATTACAGATGTTTTACTACTTCTGCATTACACTTACTAACAGAAATACACTGGCATTTAAAAAAAAACTCTGGGATCATTAAATTATTTATTGATTTTTATAGTGTCACATATTTATAAATAAAACAAACAATCAACAGTAAATAAGGATAATGATTATACTCCAGTATGCACAAAACAATACTAAGCATACAGTTTTGAACTGAAAGCCTGGAATGTGCATATCTTTCTAAAATCTTTAGAATTTTCAGTTTATATCACTTGTATAATTCAACTGTTATAATTATTATTAATGCTTGTTTAAAGAAATTAAATACATTTTGTATCTGGTACACATATGTACACATTATTTAGAGCAGGGGTGTCAAACTCATTTTCACTGAGGGCCACATCACTAAATTTAAAGGTGATCAAGGGCCGAATAATCACTGAACATCTATTCTATCCGCATGGCAAAATTATTCGTTTAGGTATTTGATCTCTTTTCTTTTATTCACTTGCAGTTTCTGACACTGCTTAACAGAGACAAGCTTGCGTGCAATCTTTCTTGAGTCATGGATGACTAGCTGTTTACTTGAAAAAGGCTGCCACCACTCAATGGAAGGATGATGAATTAGGTGTCATGGTAATGGTACGATAATCGTATTCATTGAAAGCTTTTGAGGACCGCATAAAATAAGTCAGAGGGCCGGATTTGGCCCGTGGGCCTTGAGTTTGACATCTGTGATTTAGAGTCATTCTAGAGAACATAAAATATACTTTAATTTTTCAAACTGGAAAAAATTCTAAGCTTGATGTGAATGATTGTCAGGTTCCAGATGTTCAGATGATCAGTTTTGTTATTCCACTTGAAAGGCTGTGTTCGTATAAGTGTGATCCATTCTGCTGCTGTGTTGCTCATTGGCAGCTGATGTAATGGAAGAAAAACACTGTGTGACATATACCTCAATATATTGTCCATTCAACATCATTATTTAATAATAAACATCATTATTCAACATTATTATTTAATAATAAACATCAACTAAATCTGTGTGCATATTACATGAAGATAGACACATGGCATATAACATTTAAACACAATGCATAGTTGATGTACAGCATATAAGAGTAGATTTTTATTTTAATTATTTTGTGTAAATGTGGAACTGGACACTTCCTGTTTTAATAAAGTACAATTTTGACACATTATGTACACTTTCACTTCAGAATAATTTATAATTACTTTTTCCATCCTTGATTTGACCAGATGTCTCAGTCCGTTTTTTTTTTAAATAAATTTTAAACAGGAAAGTAATTATTTACATGTTGACATCAACATCAACATATTGATTTAAGATGTGAAATTACACATAGTGAGTAAAACTTATTTTAAGATACTTACATTCAGCAGTCTGGGTGTTTAAACTTAACCTGGCTTCTCGTTGCTGCTCCGGATTAGTGACCCTTCCCTCTGAGTTCACCATTAAACCAGACACAGAGCTTAGATAAAATCCGACATCTGTTTGTGGTATGGGGGATTCCTTATCAGGTGTCATAACAACCTTAAAAAAGGTGGAAACATCATTTGTTACTCGTAACACTGGTGCTGAGCTCTCGTAATGTCTCCAGAATAATAAGTTATATACACTTAGATCCATAAGTATTTTGACAGAGTAACATACTCTGTATGTTAGATATAAACTGTACAGTACATACAAAACAACAGTCAGTATGTGCTTGTATTGTAGAATTTCAGCTTTAATTCAGGACATTTTATTTTATTGTTTACCAAAAGTATTATTTTATCCATTTAGAAATTACAGGCCTCAAAAAAAATATATTCCCCTATTTTCAGAGGCTCAAAAGAACTGAACAATCTAATATAATTATAAATGTAAGCTTTATTTTAAATGCTTGGATGCAAATTTACATATCCCATCATTCCGGTGCAAGTTAAACTTGATTGCATCTCTTCATAGAATCTTATTCCAGAATCTGTGTTCTTTCTAGCTAAGTCGAGTTTGACCTTTCTTTCCTAAGAAACTGTTGTCAGTGGTCGGCATTTTGCAGTAAACCCTCTGTACATTCATAAAGAGGTCTCTTGATTGTAGACTTTGACAATGACATTTCAAGGGATATTGTAATTTCTTTTTTTTTTTTAATACCAAGAAAAGACTTCTACAACCAATTAGTCTGAGTGCTTTCTGTGGTCTTCCAGGTCTTTTTTAGTATTGCTGAGCTCACCAATGTGTTTCTTCTTTTTAAGAATACATGCCTTTGTATATCTTTGAAACACACATTAAGATTTTCCAAGGACAGCTGCCAAATGCAGCAAGTCAAAACTTGGAAATGATCCCAGACCTTTTATATCCTTAAAGTGTAGTGGTATTACTCATTCATATTACAGCATTATTCATGCGTGTGTAATACGTTTAGGAGATACAGGCGCTTGTTTTAGCATAAATGGCCATAAAAAGCTCAAGCCTGCTAACTTTATCCTGTGAATTGCTAGCAGGGACAAGCAGTAATTTTTTCCCTGGAAATGACATCAACACTTTGGGCTGAGCTGACGTCTCTTGTGGAGACAGTGAGACGTCGCATTCTAGTGACTCTGAGGATGAGAATTCTGCCAGAGAAGAGTGTGACAATAAATCCAAAAAAGCTTATACAACTAACATTTTGCCAGATTTTTACATTAGTTGGTTTAGGAACAAAAAAAAATGTTTTTCGCGATTTCTGAACTCGTTGTGTGTGCAGCTCAACACTTAATCTGTTATGCTACACGTGGTCAGTGACATAGCCCAGCCAATCCAACGAGTTCATGTCACTAGAAAGGCAACATGTCTTTGAGCATACCTAGAGTTGTAACATTCATGTGTACTGAAAATGGCCAAGGATTGATGTTGCCAGAATGAAATGCCGATGTTGTACCTGATCGTTTTAAATAGCCACTAACACTAATTCACCTCAGGCACACATTAATTTGTCATTAAATAATGAAACAGGCCATAGCTAGCCATAAACTGTTTATTAGTCAGCTGTCCGATTACTTTTGAGCTTTAAAAGGATAAAGCTATGTCTAATGCCTTAAAAGGTTAACGCAATACTGATGTTAAACCCTTTAAATTACAGCTCAAAGTCTATACTTAAATAACATCTTGACTGCTTCATTTTCAATCTATGCTGGTGGTGTATAGAAATAAAATAACAACAACAACAACAAAAAAAAAAATTCAAAAACGTATGAACCTAAATGTATAACCTCTGTGCAACATCACAAAAGTTTCGAACATTAGTATACACTACACGGGAATGGCACAAATAATTTGGGGATTAAATTGGGGATTAAAAAGCATTATCTCAAGTAGATAATGCTTGAATCAAAAATCACACACTCATGGTTTGTCATGGTTTGTAATAATTAAAATATGTAAAAATAAACTTTAAAAAAATTTATTACCTTTTAATGTTGCCATGTAGTATATACTAAAACAATTACGTACTTCAGGCTTGGTAGATGTTGATAACCTGAATAGTCCCCTTCATGTTCCATCCCGGGGACTATCCATTGACATCTGCCTCAACTTTGCTAAATAGTTGTTAAATTGCTCATACAGATAATACTTGACAAAAATTCAGGTTTGGCTGAGATAAGCCAAGTGTTGGCTGAGATAGGCTCCAACCTCCCCATGACCCTAATAGGATAGAGCATGTAACAAGTGAGTGAGTGTATCTGAAAAAGAGTGAGTGTATCTGTAAGTGGCAACAGTATGTGAAACTCAATATTAGCAGTTAATCTGAAGATAAAATTAGAGTTGGGTGTTTTCAATCAATGAGAGGGCAATCAGATGTAAGTGAGCACCTGCGTTATCAATCTCCAATATTCACAACGTTTGTGGAAGTATATCATAGCATGTACAAAAAAAATTTGTGAGGACCTCAGAAAAAAATATTTCTTTTTTATTTATTTTAAAAATAGTGATTTATTAAAGAGTTATTGAGGCTCATCAGGCTGAATCGACTCAAAAATCCACGTTTACAAATTCTTTTCACTTTTTATGCATCGTAATAATAAATTTTTGTTTGTGTTTACTTTTGTTAATAATAATAATAATAATAATAATAATAATACATTTTATTTAAAGCGCCTTTCAGGGCACCCAAGGACGCTGTACA
>JAQMYF010000016.1:10538046-10553487 GCA_030014195.1 Neosilurus mollespiculum
CACACACACAAACACACCCACACACACTCTTTTCTGTGCATCAAATTAACTGGAAACAAATATTTTTTTTTATCTCTGTATAAATGAACGACTCATACACCTTCATTTGATCTGTGAGGAAATTAGTACAAAAAGCACAGAGAATTAGTTGAAGAAAGAGAGTAATGAAGAGAGACAGAGAGTACAGCTAACAGTACTGTGTGAGTTTAAAGTGCAGGAGACTCAGTCATACTGAATTAATGTGTCAAAACTATTACATTCCTCATTATATTCACAGCTGGAAATAACACACACAGACACACACACACACACACACACACACACACACACACACACAAACACACACTCACACACACACAAGCACGCAAACACACGCACACACACAAACACTCTCACACTCACACACACACAGGCACGCACACACACACACACACACACACACACACACACACAGGCACGCAAACACACACACACGCACACACCCACACACATACGCACACACGCACACTCACACTCACGCACACACACATACAAGAAAGAGGGAAAGACTCAAAGATACATCACATTTTTAACATATCTGATAGTTTATCTTTTATAATTTTAAGTAAATAAAAAGAAGAATTTTTCTCTCTCCATCACATTCCAATTTACTCCGAACCACTGAAGATAATCCTTAGATTTAGTTAGATTTAGATTTAACATTTAGATTTAACATTCAGATTTAGATTTAACTTTAGATTTAACTTTAGATTTAAATTTACCATTTAGATTTAGATTTAACATTTAGATTTAAATTTACCATTTAGATTTAGATTTGACATTTAGAATTTAGCATTTAGATTTAACATTTAGATTTAGATTTTACATTTAGATTTAGATTTTACATTTAGATTTAACATTTAGATTTAGATTTAACTTTAGATTTAACTTTTAACATTTAGATTTAGATTTAGCATTTAGATTTAGATTTAACGTTTAGATTTAACTTTTAACATTTAGATTTAACTTTTAGATTTAACATATAGATTTAACTTTACCATTTAGATTTAACTTTTAACACTTAGATTTAGATTTAACATTTAGATTTAGATTTAACATTTAGATTTAGATTTAACACTTAGATTTAACATTTACCCTTTAGATTTAGATTTAGCATTTAGGTTGGACAAGCAAACATTTTCTTAACAGTTAAATGTAAGACGTTGTTTTAGATGTGACTCAAACTTAAATGTGAGGAAAAATGAGCTAAATGTGGAAAAAGTGTGTGCTAAAACTTTGCAGTCAAATTTTTTACATGGGGAAAATGAGCTAAATGTGGAAAATGTGTGCGCAAAAACTTTGCATCAAATTTTTACAGTTGGCGCCCCATACGTATGTGCATTTCAAACATCTCATTTCCGTTGAAGTCATTCTTTTGCTGTTATAACTCACTACTCTCTGCTCAGAAGGCTCTCATTTATGGGATTTTCAATTTTTTTCTCATTTATCTCATTCTCATTTTTGTGCATTGCTGTGAGGATCTGTGCTCATTCAGGAATGACATCATTAATAAGGTCAGGCACTGATGTAATGTGAGGAGGTCTATGGCACAGTCAGTGTTCTAGTTAATTCCAAAGATGAGGTCTTTGAGCAGGCCAGTCAAGTTTTTCCATACAAAATATTGCAAGCCATATCTTTTTAGAATCTGTTTATGCTGGAAAATGTTGAAGGGAAAGGAAATTGTAACAGCAAAGTTCTGAAACATTTTGTAGTAGTTTGGGAAAGAACCATATATGGGTGTGATGGGGATGGGTCCACAGGCATGGCCATATTGTGAATATGTATGCCTCTGCCCATTCAAACTTCATATTTTCTATTAAATCCATAAATAGAGTTTAACTAAACTTTCACCAGTTACTCACCAATTCTAAAAATTAAGCCCAGATAAGAATTCAGGTCTGCAGTTGCCTGCCAACTTAAAAACTTGCGCCTAACTCTTACAGGGATGAATGAATAAACTTTATCCGTACCTGAGTACAAGATCCTTTATTTAAGTAAAGCAACAAACTGAAGTAAGTGAACTGTAATTGACCTAGCGGGCCACACTACCTTCAGAGAGGATAAAATCAGCATGTCCAGGAAAATAACCCATAGAAGGCCTGTGTGTTTACATTAACAAAAGCTGGTGTACCAATGCCAAAGTCAAAGACATTTACTGCTGTCCGGATATAGTATCAGATTGTACAGTGTAAACCTTTTTATGGGCTGACCAGTTGATTTGTGTGTGTTACAAAGTGACTTTTTTTCACATTGTAAAAATTCAAAAAATTTGTATATACCAGTGGGCGTAATCACAGCAGGAGATTTTAATCATGCAAACTTGAAGTCTGTCATGCCAAGATTCTACAAAAATGTTTCCATTAAGGGTAAAAACAGTCTGGACCAGGTCTACACCAACATTCCAGATGCCTATAAAGCCACCCCCCCCCTGCCACATGTTGGATTCTCAGATCACCTTTCTCTGTCCCTGATTCCTGCTTACAAACCTAAAATATGTAGACAAAGACCAACAGTAAAAACAGTCCAGGTGTGCACTGAGGAATCCACTGCAGCCCTACAGGACTGTTTTGACTCTACAGAGTTGGGGATATTGCCAGAAGGGACAGACCTGGAGGGTCACACATTAGCTGTACTCTCATACACATACTGCACCACAACAAAGACAGTTAAAGTGTTCCTGAACAGCAATGTGCACACCCTGCTTGGAGCACGGGATGATGCCTTCAAGTCAGGAGACAAGAAGGCTTATAAAGAGGCACACCAGTCCCTGCAGACAGGCATCAAAAAGGCCAAACTCAAACAATGCACCGAGGAGCACTTTGACAGTAACAACACCAGGAATATGTGGAAGGGGATCAAGACACTCACTGGCTACAAGGACACACACAAACATATGCAGACTCCTTGGAGAGCACCCTATCAGACACCTTGAACCATTTCTGTGCTCGCTTCAACAGTGAGGCCATCAGTTTGCACACAGGGCAAGGTTGATAGAGAATGCCATCCTTACACTCCACACAGCCCTCACACACTTGGACAGCAGTAACTCCTATGTGAAGATGCTGTTCATAGATTTTATCTCCAATTGTAATACAGTTCTACTTGATAAACTGATTTAAAGTTTGGGCAACATGGACCTGGATACTGGACTTTCTTAGCAACAGACCCCAGAACGTCAGGATAGGAGATCGCATCTCTCCCACTCTCATTCTGAAAACTGGAACACCACAAGGATGTGTCCTCAGCCCACATACCCTGACCACGACTGATAAACTTCTACTGCTCCCCCATTGACAGCCTCCTGACCTACTGCTGTACAGTGTGCTTCAGCAGCTGTACTTTCTTTTGGACTTGGAGTCCACCCAAGGAACCATCTAAAACTATGTTGCAGTCACCACCCACAAAAACCAATACATTTAGGTGATGTGAAAAACAGAATTTTAAGACAGCAAACAAAAAGTCATTTTTAGGTTTAGTATTATATCGATATACTGAATATTTGCAGTTAGGAGAATGATGTTAGCAACATTAGTAACTAATAATATGTATTGGCCATCACAATTACTTTCTGAGTGTGAAATACTGTAACCTGATTAAATTCATTCTTGAGGTTAGCAACAACTGCAAATTTTTATGAGCAATGCAAAAATCACATATATCCCCATTAAGCTTTATGCTTTTCAAAACAAGTGAAGCACTCATAGAGTAATAGTATAATTTCCTATTTGTGTCTATATCTCCACAGGCACAAATGGAAATATTTGATGAATATTCTCCTCCTGACATGAGGTTGACTAAATTCCCCAATTAGACCAGGGCATGGCTTTAAAATGATTCCAAGGTTGTCCTTGGTGCTCTGTGAAAAAAGAATTTCACGGTCAATTGCACACCACCAGATGCCATGCAGAGGAACCAGAGATGGTCAATGGATGGCAATGTGGGCATCCATGCTGCCCTATTTAGGAAAAGCACAGTCTGCCCAGGAAAGAGGAGCCCCTAGAAATGGTGAGGTAAAGAAATCTCACCCAGAACAAATCTAGCTGATATACCATGACCAGTGGGTTTTTACTACAGTGGTAAAAAAAACAACAACAAAAAAAGGAAAAGAACAGTTGCTACCTGGAATATCTCAACTATGCTCAAGCAACAACACTTGTCCTGAGAGACCCGCATTCTTTATTGCCAAAGAATAAGCCATTTTTGCATCTCAGCTCGCCCTATGCATTATGGGATCGGGGCTACCAAGCGGACGTGTGTAATTGGAGGAATCAATATGAACATGAGCAACTGGTGCCGTTTAGACAACTTTAAAAGGTGGAAAGTCCAGAAGTTAAAATTATTTTATAAATGCAGAGGTTTTGATGTTATTTGGAAACGACTACAAGGAAGGTACGTGTTGTCATTGTTTATAACAGTGTTCTATTCATGTTATTAAAAACTGAAATCAGTTTTAACGTGTACATATTTAGCTCTTTGGTTAAGCCCATTTCAGTCCCAGTAATAAATTACATAATATGTCATTGCATCAACTGATACTAACTGTATTCTATCGTATTCTATAGCCATGAAATTCACATGAAGAAATCTAACTAAAACATGCCTGATGTGATAACAGACCACGTTTAAAAGTTGAGATATATTTACACATATAAACTTGAAGTGATAACAAGCATTTGGAATAATTCGCCTCACACAACCTAAACATAAATTTATAATTACTGAAAATAAGGCATAATCTAAGGCTAGCCCTGTGCTCAAAGGAATCGGGACTAGCCATGACTAAATAAGTTTTTGTATGGATGGCATTTATAATTATACACTAATCTATTTACCTAATACCGGTATTCCTTTAGAACAATTATAACAGCTGTAAACTTGTTATTGTGTACAGTAACTAAAGTTAAACATGCTGTAGTGTAGTGGGTGATAATAGTGCTTCTGAGATATTAGCCCACTTAACTCACCAATTTCCTTAATTAAAATATATGTCCGTCTACTAATTAGCAATAATCAAATCTTAAACATATAACTACAATTTAGCCACTTATTAAGCCACTAATTTAATAATAATTTAGCCACTAGTTTAATCCATCTCTTGTGAGCTTCTGGGTTTTTCCTTCTCAGTGGGTAAATTACTCAGAAGAAACAGTGGTTTACATGTACATTCCGGCCCTTTGTGCTCTCAATTATGGATATCACACTGACTTTTTCTCCACCTTTCAAGTCTACAATGAACAATGACACATCTACAATATGCACCATGTGTACACTTCACCTGAATTTATCTCCCTTAACACACATTATCAGGCTGTGTGGTTTTGGTAGCCAAACCCAAGGGAGGCTCAGATGCACAGACAAGATGCGAACATCAATTATTCAATCGCTACAACATCGACATTACTGCTCTGCAAACCAGACTAGAAGGACAACTTAAGGTGGAAAAGGCTGATGTGGTAGACTGAGTACCAAAAGAAGACAAGCTTCTCATCTTAGGAGACATCAATACTAGAGTGGGCAATGACCATCCCACTTATGAAGGCACAATCAAAAAATTTGAAAAAGCAAAGAAGAACTCTGAGCTATCAGAAGCACTGAGTATCATCAACACATATTTCTATCAAACAGAGAAGAACTACTACACATGGAAGCACCCAAGATTTCAACACTCTTGACAATGTTTGACAATCTGCTTGATAATGTTGTTACCCCCTAGACCAGCATACCAGAAATCCCATCAACAAAGGCCATTAGGGGTGTTGAGTGCTCTCCTGATCATTACATGGTGCGCTCTCAACACAGACTCAAACTTGTTTTTTCAAGACATAAAAAAAAACAAACATCAAATGTACTAGCCATGAAGTTGGACTCGAGAAGGCTTTAATGCAAAAAACAGCAGGAGAGACTAGCCTTAGCCATCACAGCTGCCCTGGCTGCAAACAAAACCAACAGAGTGCAGAAAGAGATCAGAGCTATGAAAGACATCGGGTGGTGCAAGGTGTAATTCTGTGGACTGAAGGCCATCTACAGGGGCCAAAAAGCTATGCTGTGGGGCCAGTAAAGAGTGCAGAAGTCAACTCCTTACTAACATGGAAGACATTAAAGCTAGGTGAAGGTAAAGCTAGCTCCTCAACTAACAAGGCTCAGCAGATTCACAAGCTTGCAACCTGATTCAGCAAAGAGAAATCAGAGTAGAGCTCTCAGCACCCATAACAGAACTAGAAGGCACTGAAGTGCACTAAATTCTGCAAAGCTCCTGGGAAAGATAGCATTTTAGCAGAGATATGAAAGAAAGGCCAACCCTTAAAAGGAAAGCTACGCAGGTTGAACATGCTGGACCAACTCGTTTCCCTCAAACAAGACTTCAAAGATGCAGTCATAGTAACCATCTACAAGAAGAAGAATCTGAGAAGTAAATGTGGAAACCATCATGGTATCTGCCTGATATCGATAGCTGGCAAGATCTTGGCCAAAATTTTCCTCAAGCGCATGAAGAAGATCTCAGAAGAAGTGCTACCAGAAAGCCAATGTGGTTTTAGAGCTGATCATTCAACCACAGACATGATTTTCACTCTTCAACAGCTTCAAGAAAAGGCCACTGAACAACACCAGGCACTGTATCTCATATGGCTGTCGAGAGAAAGTAGTGCAAATCAAGCACGGTGTCAAACAAGGCTGTGTGTTAGTCAAAGCTGGAATCTATGGTAGCCAACCTCACCAAAGGAGTCTGCATGATTAGATGGCAAGCTTTTCAACCTTGGAAGATCAAGAGCTTCCCCAAAGACAAAGAGAATTTTGTGTGAGAGAACTTCTATATGCAGATGACTCTGCTATGGTAGCATCAGATGCCCATGACATTCAAGAAATCGTGTACTGTTTTTCCACTGCTTCTTGTTGGCCCTGTAATATTCCAGTAGCTTTTCCCCAGTTTCTTTGCTATAAGGGGCATGATCAAAGACATGGCAGAAAAGTGACAAAAGTTCTTATAGGTCAAATCTTTTGACTGTTAGTAGAAACCAGAGTACCCAGACAAAACCCATGCACAGGGAGAACTTCATACAGAAATGCCTCAGCTCAGGACTCAAACTCAGGACCTTTTTGATATGAGGCAGGCATGTGGTGATGGCATCTCTGGTGGGGATTGTTTTGTTTTTGTTTTCTTGTGTGGTGTCTTTTTCATTCTGTTTTCAGAGATGGGGCAGCTCCCACCAGCACCAGCTCCACCCACTCCTGCACACCTGCTCCAGATCTACAGCAATCACCACCAGCATTTAAGCCCAGCGGGGAAACTTCTCCGGCGCCAGAGTATTCTCGCTGCCTATGTGGTATCTTGGCCAGTTCTCTTAAGAACCGCTAGCTTAGTGCTTTTTTCAGTGTGTATTTGCTTACTGGTGACTTATGGTTGTCTCCTTTTCTTCTTCCAGTGCATCCTCGAGCCCCAGCGCTTCCAACTCAAGATGCACTCTCTTCCAGATTGCTTGCTCAGTGCTTCCGCCAAATCTCTGGGACATGGGATACACTCTCTTCTGGATTACTCGCCCAGCGCTTCCGCCCCACCTCTGCGATGCAAGATACACTTTCTTCTGGATTGCTCGCCCAGCGCTCCCCCCCCCATCTCCACAGAATTAATCCTCACCCCCCTGGGTCCCTGGCTCCCCCCTCTTCCCTATTTCAGTTTAATAAATACCTTAACCTCCTTTGTGTCTCCGGGTGTGCTTTTGGGTCCTTGTATTTCATCGGGGTTCAAACCCTAATACAATACTCTGGCCCAAAATGGACCCAGCAAGCCCAGACCCAGTGAGGGAGGCCCTGTCCTCCCAAGGGATCCTCATCGGACAGCATGAAGCCATGTTGCATGATATCATGGAGTCCCTTCGTATCCTGCACCAGCAGGTCACCCATATCGCCTCCCAAATTCCCCAGATGGGTCACCAGCCCAACCCCCCTAGCGCTCATCCACCAGCGGGTGACTTACCCAAGCCTTGCTCTCTAGTGTTTGACCTGCAGCCTTCGAGCTATCCCACAGATAAAGCCAAGATTGCATATGTGATTAACCTTTTATGGGGCAGGGTGGCTAAGTGGGCTAACACGCTGTGTAACAATGCTTCCCTGGCGTTAGTCTCCTATGTATTTTCCCGGGAATTGCGCAAGGTTTTTGATCATCCGGTTAACGGGTGGGAGGCTACCAGGCGGCTGCTAGCACTCACGCAGGGATCTCAGTTCGTGGCATCCTTTTCCGTCAAGTTCTGCATTTTAGCCAATGAGTGCGGGTGGGATGAGTCCGCACTAATGGGGATTTTCGTGAAGGGTCTTTTGGATCGAATGAAGGACAAATTAGCCTCCAGGGACAAGCCCTCCTCCCTCGAAGAGTTGATTTCCCTGGCAGTCCAGGTCGATAATAGGCTGAGGGAAAGAGCCTGAGAGCGATTTACGGAATTACGATGTGGGAAACAGAAAGTTGCTGGCCATTGTTTGGGCCCTACAGGAGTATCTCCATTCTGCCCGACACCTTAATCCCCGCCAGGCCCTCTTCTACCATCCAGGTACTCATAACACTAAGCCTGATGCCCTCTCTCACTTTCATTCCCCCCCTTTCAGTTCAGAGGAACCAGCTCCTATCATTCCTCCCTCCTGTATCGTGGGAGCAGCCTCATGGGGGATTGAACAGATTGTGCGAGAGGCTCAAGAAGACCATTCTGACCCCAAGACTGGACCCCCCAATTGCCTTTTTGTCCCGGATCCTGTCCGCTCCCAAGTACTCCAATGGGGGCACTCCTTTAAGCTGTCCTGTCATCCAGGTATAACCCGCACCCTCCTCTTCCTCAAACAGCACTTCTGGTGGCCCAGCATGGCCAAGGACATCCAGGAGGTCGTCTTGGCCTGCACTGTCTGCACCAGAGGCAAAGCTTCCCATTAACCTCCTGCTGGTCTGCTGCACCCCTTACCCATCCTGAGCCGTCCCTGGTCCCACATCGCCGTAGACTTCCTCACAGGTCTACCACCCTCTGAAGGTAATACTGTCATCCTCACCATCATTGATCGTTTTTCCAAGTCTGTGCATTATGTGGCCCTACCTAAACTACCTTCTGCCCTGGAGACGGCCAATCTTCTGGTCCGTCATGTGTTCAAGTTACTCGGCATTCCCAGGGACTGCCAGCCTCTCCTCAGGCTACCACCCACAGACCAACGGTCAGACAGAGCGGGCCAACCAGGACCTGGAGACTGCCCTCCGTTGTGTTGCCACCCACCACCCTGCTTCCTGGAGTTCTCACCTCCCGTGGATTGAATACGCTCACAACTCCCTCACCAGTTCAGCCACAGGTATGTCCCCATTCATGCCGTGTTATGGTTTTCAACCCCCTCTCTTCCCCAATCAGGAACAGGAGGTGGCGGTTCCCTCGGTTAAGGAACACCTGAGACGGGTACGAGAAGTCTGGAGGAACATCCAAGCAGCACTCACTTGATCGGCTGAGAGAAACAAGCACCTGGCCAACCTTCATCGATCTCCCGCACCGGAATACAAACCTGGGCAGATGGTGTGACTTTCCTCCCATGATCTTCCCCTCCAGACCGAGTCATGTAAGCTCACATCACGTTTTATTGGACCATTTCCCATTGTGAAAGTCATCAACCCCACCTTGGTGAAGTTAAAACTACTGGACTCTCTCAACATCCATCCCACTTTCCACGTGTCCCTCCTCAAGCCAGTATCCTCCAGTGACCTTAGTCCACCGGCCGTACCCCCTCTGCCCCCCCGGATCAGACAGCCACCCTGCATTTAAGGTGTCCAAGATTTTGGACGTCAGGGCCCGAGGGCCTGTTCTCAATACCTAGTAGATTGGGAGGGATACGGGCCAGAAGGTCCTGGATATCACGCAAACTCATTTTAGACGAATCCCTACTGAGCGATTTTTATATGGAGCACCCTGATAAGCCTGGGAGGACACCAGGAGGCGTTCATTGAGGGGGCGTACTGTGGTGATGGCATCCCTGGTGGGGATTGTTTTGTTTTTGTTTTCTTGTGTGGTGTCTTTTTTGTTCTGTTTTCAGAGATGGGGCGGTGCCCACCGGCACTGGCTCCACCCACTCCTGCACACCTGCTCCAGATCTACGGCAATCACCACCGGCATTTAAGCCCGGCAGGGAGGCCTCTCCAGCGCCAGAGCATTCTCGCTGCCTACACGGCATCTCGGCCAGTTTTCTTAAGAACCGCTAGCTTAGTGTTTTTTCAGTGTGTATTTGCTTACTGGTGACTTATGGTTGTCTCCCTTTCTCCTTCCAGTGCCTCCTCGAGCCCCAGCGCTTCCGCCCCATCTCCCCTATACAGACGCACTCTCTTCTGGATTGCTCGCTCAGCGCTTCCGCCCCATCTCTGCGAGACGGGTTACAATCTCTTCCGGATTACTCGCCCAGCGCTTCCGCTCAAACCCTAACAAGGCATGCTAACCACTATTGCTATTTTCAGAACTCCACTACCAGTCAAAAGTTTGGACACACCTATTACTTTGACTTTTGACTGTTATAGCAGCTGTTATCACAATTGTTCCCTCACCAGGCTCAGGTTTTTTCCTTCTACTGAAATTATGCTACAATCCACTGTACCCAAAACTCTGAAAAACTTGTGCTGAGTTGTGATGAGAGTGCAATGGGATGGTCATTCAACTTGGAAATTAAGAAATCAGGAACTAGGGCAATATCCAACTTGTCCTGTAATAAACTAATATACTTTTATAAATAAAATTTTTTTAAGGTACATGTGTTCAAATGTTACTCATTTGCTGAACAGCTTAATCTTTTTAGCTTCGCAGGAAGGCTGGTGCCTATCTCAGCTGACACTGGGCGAAAGCGGGATACGTCGTGAACAATTATTACCTATACTCCACAAGTTCTTTCCAAAACTTAGCAAATGCATACTGTTTTAGAAGCTGTACATCAGTACAAGTGGGGATTTGCAGTTCCCAATATTTTGATTTGTACGGTACTCAGATTTATTTTGTATACATATAATTACTTAAAACATGATTACTTTATAATACTTATAATAAATGTATATTTATATTGTTTATACTTATAATAATTATAATACATTTAATTACTTAAAACATGATTTACATGATATACATGTCAGATGGTATGGCAGCAATATATATTATGTAAATATGTTGCTGATGTGAAATGCAAAAGGGATTTTTGATATCTTTCATGGTGTTGAAATGACTACACTATAACTTTATACATCTTGCCATGTAAACAACATGTGCATGCACTGAGTGATACAGATGAAATTTACCATAATTATTAGGTATGATGGTCCTTATGATACCCACATGCCTATAGGGACCCAATGGTATAGTGCCACCACCAGACCACAGATAGAATGTTCTTTAATATATTATTTGATTTAGTTAATAGTTATAATGAACATAATGATATTAACATGCCAGGAGTGACTCTAGTATAGCGCCGCCATCTGTAAAGAGAAACAGTAACTTTTTTTTACAAATTTCACATATAATGTTACTGTATGAGGCTTTTTGTTCATTTCAGTTTGTATACATTTTCTGGTTATGATGGTTATAATAATATTTACATGCCCAGAATTACTTTCTTGTATAGTGCCACCATTTGGTCACAGAAAGGATGTCTTTAATCAAACTCCTTCCAAATGGATCATCTGGATCCTATCAGATTAGGTCTAACTGATGGTGACATTTTGGTGATGTTAGATTGCAAATAAACTTTTTTTTTTTTTCTGACAATTCATTAGTTAATGTCAGGTTTACCATGGTTATTGGTGTCACGCCCATGCCGAACTCTCTCCCCGACTCTCACACACCTCGTTTACAATTTCCCGAGGGTTAATCTTTGTCACCTGTTGCTTGTTTCCTTCTCTGATTAAGTTCCCTATATAAACCCTGCTAGACTTATCTCCTGGTTTTAGCCTCATTGGAGCGGCGCATCTTACTATCTTTCCTTCTAGCGTTTGGACTCTGTATTACTTACTCGCCGTAGCTGCGCCAGCCAGAGTCCCACTCCGGTCTGCACCTGTCTCCTCATCTCCTCACACTTTCATCCTCCATGAAAACTTCTTTGAAGATTCCCCCCGCTTCCTAGTTGTGTTATTTCCCGCTGTTTCGGGTTTTCCTTAGCCCGCCGTAGCTTGTTTAGTTTCTTCATTTAGCTTGTTTTTTTCCGTGGCTCTCTGAGCCCGCTTGTATTCAGTATTAAAAACTTTAAGTTTTACCTGTTAAACCCTTGTCTCCGGGTGTGTGAGGTTACGATGGTTACAAAGATATCTACACGCCCAGAGTGACTGTATAGTATAGCACCACAGTCTGAAAAAAGAAGAAAGCGATTCCAATATTAAGAATTCATTACATTTGGTGCACACATGGAGTGCATCTGATGACATCCTGACATGACAGGGACTACAGCACCAAGGATTCTTCATCGCTGCTTGGTATTATAAGTATTGTGAAGTTTGTATTTTAACAAAATACATTACATTAAAACAAATAAATGGCAGTGTTTACTTCACACCGTGTGCATTTTTATATATTGAAGGAAAAAGACGTGAACATGTGTGACATGGGTTATGTCTAAGCACTGATTTGTCATGTTTGAAGATATTGTGTGAGTACCTGTGAGGTTCCTTCTGGTTGTGAACTGGTCTTATCTCACAGGAATGGGGATATGTTATTTAGCACAGAGCTCATGTTTGACATGCAATTTTCACAGGTCTGAGTGCACAGGAGTACACTGTGTTAGGTTTATCAGTCTGTCTTGACTTGGCTATGTATTTTATGTAGTAATATTAGGCATAGCTCTGTATGGTAAACATGCAGTATTTATCTTGTACAGAGCCATAAAAAGACATTACAGTAAAATATAACACTTCCTAAATTTTTTTTAATTTTTTTTTTGTGATCTTTGCAACACTATCTCTTTACATTGTTTTATTACAGCATATAAAGAGAACAAAACCAAAAAGTTATAGTATATTATGAAATATTGCAAAGTATTAGTGTTAACAAGTCATACACAAAGACAACACTTGAACCTTTTTTTTTTGTCATTATAGTGAAAATACAAAGATGTATTAGTGAAGAAACCAGAGACTGAGTTCTCCAAAAAGTTTTGTCTTTTTGTTTATGAGCAATGACAGCATTTGTAGCCTGTTTCAGTCATCTGATCACATCACAAAATGTCATATCACAACAATTCATGTCAAAACTGAATGTGAAATTAGATTGTGACCTTAGCACACACTGGTGCAAGACTGAAAGGCATAAGAGCCGTAAACATTACTATTTCTGCTTATATAAAAGTCATGAGACTGGTTTGAGAAAAAAAAGGAAAATATAAAAAGCATAGTGATAACAATATAGCATTTTCAAGCACTGTCAAGACTTGCATTTCCTGATGGAAAGATTAGTTAGTTCTTGCAAAGCAAAAGATAAAAATAATTCAAAACACACATGCACACACACACAGAGAGAGAGAGAGAGAGAGAGAGAGAGAGAGAGATGTGGAAGTTTAATATTAACATAGATGGATAGTATAGGGTACTTTATTTCCGTGGTCAGATCTACATAAAACATTTAGCAATTCTACCTTCAGAGTTACAGAAGTAGTAAAATCAGTGGATTGTTGAGGAAGGGGGTGGACAGTTGGCATAGTGATTAGCATGTCCACCTCACAGAAAGAAGGTCTTAGGCTCAAGTCCCAGGCTCAGCGAAGGCGTTTCTGTGTGGAGTTTGTGTGGGTTTCCTTCAGGTAGTCAGGTTTCCTCCGACAGTCCAAAGTCATGCATATTAGACCAATTGGCTGTTCCAAATTGCCCCTAGGTGTGAGTGTGAATGGTTGTATGTGTGTGGGCCCTGCGATGGACTGGCAAGCTGTTTAGGGTGTACCCCGTCTTCACCCAGAGCTGACAGATAGGTTCCAGCCTACTTACGACTCCAGTGGGATTAAGCGGTTCTGCAAATGAGTGAGAGTGATGAGTGTTTCTGCTGGTGGCGATTATCATCCTGAATAAACAAATTAATGAATATTATGCAAGGATGGAGGAATAAATGAAAGAGAAGACAGATGAAAGCTATTAGTAATTAGGTGTTGTACATTACTTAATTGTTGTACTTAAAGGACGTACTGTAGGAGTAATAAAGTGATTGGGTTCTAATGGGAAGATGGAGGGATAAAAAATTAAGAAAAGAAACCCAGTGACAGCCTATTGACATTCACCACTTTCTTATCCCAGTTTTTAATCCCTAAGAGCATATAAGCTTTGATAAATAAGTCGAAGCCAATGGGAGGTTAAAGAATATCCCATTTGAAATATACACTTTTTTTGCTTTATGTTTTTTCAGTTTTTTCAGATTTTTCAGTTATAATAACTCAATGCAGCTTATAAGTGCCACGTGAGCGGAGATCCATTGATAAGAGGAAAGTGTCATTTTGGAATATCGAAAGATGTCTATTTATCCGACATACTTGTACAGGTGGGAATCATGTAGTGATATTTCTCATGCTGATATATAATGGGAATGAATATCTGAGTGATGGTAACTTCATCCACTTTATTCTCCCCTCCAAACAGTTACTTGTTTCAAACCAGAAAATGAAATACATTTTTTTAATAAGGCAAACAGAATTCTATGACCCATATGCAGTAGGTATCTTCATTTTTTAGCTGGAAAATAAAATATTACTGCCGCGCAATACATTATTTATTTGAATAGAAAGGCTTTTGACCCAATCATATTGAGGAAGCGCATGATGTTTCTGGTGCGTATAACGTGCTTATGGAAGTGAATATATTCAGTGGAATGGCATCTCTCTACCCTGTGGCGATAGCAGAGCTCGCATCCTATGGATTCTTTGATATTTTGTAGCTCATTGTCATTGATTCTTCCAGCAAATCACAAATAAACAACTAACGATATTTTTGTGTTATTGAAAAGTTCTCCAAACCTATGGTTTCTAAATGGGGTAATTTACATGTCGAGACTAACATTGCGTGTTTGGTTCCCTCATTTTTATTTGCTTCTTTAAACTTCATCTTCATTTTCATCTTCTTCCGCTTGATCTGGGGTCGGGTCGCGGGGACAGCAGCCTAAGCAGTTAGGTCCAGACATCCCTCTCCCCAGCCACTTCCTTCAGCTCTAACGGGGGACGCCGAGGCATTCCCAGGCCAGCCGAGAGACAAAGTCCCTCCAGTGTGTTCTGGGTTGACCCCGTTTCTCTTCCCACCATCAGGACGTTTCCGAATCAGAAGCCGTGGGTGTATAAATCCGTCCGCAATGCTCTGAGATCCCGATCCGCGGCATATAACACGGGGCTCGCCAGTGGAAACATGGACGAGTACAAGACCGCATCCTACAGCGTGCGCAGAGTGGTGAAGGA
>JAQMYF010000016.1:10576386-10592277 GCA_030014195.1 Neosilurus mollespiculum
AAAATATCTCATTAGTATACACACACGCACACACACACACACACACACACACACACACACACACACACACATACGGTACACAGTACCCTACAAAATCAGGAAATAAATGGCGATAATTAATTTTTTAAAGACTTTTGGTATTTTTATTTTTTTAACCTGTTTTAACAACCCAGACAGCTGAAAAGTTTTATACATGTGAAAGTTCATTGAAATGTATGTACAATCTATTTTTTCCAGCTTGCTAGGCATTACGCTTAGGGCTAAAAATGACAGGTACTTTCAGTACAGATTAAAAAACTCTCACTTTTAATGACCTACAGATCCATGTGGGTAAAGTAGAGGGGCACAAAACTCAGTCAGCACAACAAGTAAAATCTGGAGAACAAAGCTATTAAGTATGGATGTCGTTCCAAATATGCTTTAGTGTGTATTTAACCTGTAAAATCACTTATCATACATGGCATTTTTTTTAAGAATTAAGGTACAGTGGTCTGTGGTGTTCCATCAAATCATCACAGATTACACTTTCTTATCATTCTAGATAAATTAACCAGTTTTTTTTATTTTTTTTTTATTACTAAATTTAGCTCCTATAAGGTTACTGTCTTCAGCAGATAGTTGATACTGTCCGCCACGGCGGGTTGCTGGAGCACTGATAGGACAAAGGATTATACACTGTGTATAATATTGTTACACAGAGCTGAAATCAAATCCATGTTTGTACAAAAGACATTATTTATATAATGACATCTGGTGCTGTACCAAGGAAAAAGTTTTTAGTTCATTGTAATTTTGGAGCCTCAGTTATAAATATCCTCAGCTGTTAATACATGTACTTTGCCAATTTTGCAAAAGTGTCTCATTTCTCTGCTTATGATGTCCAAAACATGCTAAGCATGTCTGGGGTACCAAAAGCGCAAGTCCCCAAATTGCCCAAAACGAATGTCAAATTTGGCCATTTTCACAGATTATTTGTGGCTGTTTCACACATGCGACAAAGTTCAAGTTTTATCCAGGAGCAGTTCATATCTGTCAGTTTTTTTCAGAACCTGTTCCACATGTCCCACATTCATTTTCATGGGCTTGAAATGGGAGTCATTCAAATCTGGGTCCAACTTTACAACATCATTACTCCATGAATAAGAACTGAAATCATGTTCCAAGAGCATTAGCTCATAAAACTTTCATCACTTCCAAACTTTTTCACATTATTTGCTGGAATACATGAAGATATATCCCTTTTAACCCTTTGACTAAACTAGTTTTAAGCAAAATATCTTACATATATTGAAACGTGAAAAATTTTCAAGGCTTCAAGAATGACACAAAAGCTGTTTAACTCATTTAAAAAAAAGATGCACTGACTAATTTTTAGGTCAGACACAAGTTTTAGGTCATATATACCAATCCAGTGGATATATTGTTATTATACTTTGCATATGGTCATAAAACAACAAACTTGATTCACAAAAGAAATTTTGGAATAATCAGATAAGGTGGTGCAACACCCATTTGTTGATTTGACATGGAATGACTCAGCAGCATGAATGATACGAGATATTTCAGAAATTGAACATTGTGGTTACATGAGTGAGCAGAGGTACACAAGTATGACATGGAGCAGTGTAGCATGTTGGGGTGCAGAGAGAGTGAGAAAGAGATAGGGTGAGAGAGGAAGAGAAAGAGAGAGAGAGAGAGAGAGAGAGAGAGAGAGAGAATATATACTCTACAGTTCAGAGCCTGTACTTGTTTACTTTTACTTGAGTAGAGAAGATAAAACAGTACGTACTTCTAATTTTACCAGTCTTTTATGACACTGTTTTTATGACACCCCACCCCCCACCACCACCACATTAATATGGGACATATGATCCACTTTTCTGAGCCTTGACTGTTAACAGATTGGATTCATCTCCAACGATGTATTTTCCTGTATCCGTTTGTTAAGGAAAAGAAACGTGTGTCAACACCCTTCTCTTAACTTCACACTTGGTTGCGCCCGGCCCGGCGTCTGCCTTTGAAACACTGCTCTGACTGACTCTGTCACAACCAGGCTAGAGGGAGGTCTGATACTGATCATAGAGGGAGTACCGTTAGCAGCTAAAAAGCGGAAAAAGCAGGACCAGCTGGCAGACATTAGTGTTTTTTTCAGACAGTTAGCAACTAAATACCTAAGTAGTGCTGTTGCCAGCGTGAGTGCACAATGTTTTTAATTAATGTGAAAATATGTATCGTATTGAAGTGACTCAGTTCACTCAGCAAAGCTAGAGTGAAGATAGAGGCAAATAAAACTATAAGGTAGGCTATCTGCTTCCGCCTCCAAGGCGAACTGTTTGTGTATATCAATGCGCCCCTCCCGCACACGCACAGTAACAGACCTAATGAGAATGGGAGGAGGAGGATGAGAGTAGGAGGATTTGGATGGAAAGTTTGGTTGTTATTGTGTTGCTAATAAAATACCATGAGAGATTATCTATCTCCCCCCGTGTGTGCCATGTGTGTGCTGTGTGACTGACAGTGAAATAGTTAAAATTCAACTGACATTTGAACATATAGGCAGTGGTGGAATTTAGCAAAACTAAGTTACTGGCTAATGGGACAAGTGAAATTATGAAACTACTCGTCCTCCTTCATATGTAGTGGTCAGGAACGCTATATCTTCTTTAACTATTGGATTTGTCAGGTCACCAGCAGGATGACTTGCTAGCTAATTTCACTCGCCCTACAGATTTTTGACTTGCCACGGGCCGGCGGACTAATGTTACTTTCCACCCCTGTATAGGCTTTGGTGGCTTAAAGCGAATAACATTAGCATCACATAAAAATGATCACCAGGGTCAGTTCTTCTGGTACAGTAATGATTATCTGGTCACAATGCAGTAATAAATTTGTTTTCATTCAGTAAATATCATGATTTTTCATGATTTTGAGACAAATCAACAAAATGCAAATAAACTTGGAATTCCAAAAAAAAGTCCACCGCACATTCTTGTGATTCCAATCACAGTATAATTTTCATATATTAATATAATACAATTGAGAAAATGCACTTCTCTTTTCTAGGGGATTCTCATTTGGACCCCCAAATGTCTAAACTATGGTTACGCCCTTGACTATCTGTTCTTCTGCTTCATTAAAGAATGCATGCACTTTGAACACCTCTGACACACTGTTTGTGAACATTGATGAAAATGCCTAGCCAATAGAAACAGACGATAAGAATATTCAGTGTTTTATCTTGTCTGATGACGCAGTCATGGGATTATGATGAGCCTTATGGAATAGGAGTTCCCTACATCTCTCTGATACCAACAATAAGGTAATCTACTCCATACTTTGAGTGTCCTGTTCCTTACATGTTGAAACAGAAAAAGAAAAAGTTGACATTGCAAAGTACTGAAATTGAAGAAAAAAAATTGCAATGTAGGGGGAAAAACTGCACTGAAAAAGGTGGACATGAAAAAACAAAGAAAAGACCATGTCATTAAAACACCACATCAGAAGAACCTTCAAGGAAGCCCCCTGCAAGGAAGACCCCTTTCCTGCTCAGGCTTAATTTCAACACAGTTGTTTCAATGCCATCGGTTCTGTTTAAGTCAATCACAATGTTTTTAAATTGTAAATACAGCTTCACAAAAAGGACTGTGTGTGTGTGTGTGTGTGTGTGTGTGTGTGTGTGTGTGTGTGTTACCTGTGCTCCTGCGCTGTGTGTTTGAGGAGTTCAGCCAATTGCAGGGGGTATTTGCAGATCTTCTGCACTGGGGTAAGCAAGAAGCCATCAAGTGAAATGTTAATCATTTGTTGCAGGAGGCGACGTGTTTCGAAGAAATGCTGGTAGTGTCCATCTTTCATCAGCTTAGACAGCTCCATACATGCATCGAGATGGTTGTTGCAGTATTCAGAGTAAATCCAGAACCCGTGTTGCTATAATCCAATGGCATGCAAAAATCAGAATTTCATTTTATTTAGTTAGTTATTTATTTTTAATCGATTATTTAAAATGAGATTTCTTTGGAAGTGGCAATTTCTGAAAAAGTTCTTCAATCAGCCATATGATTCAGATTCCTGCAGTAATGCTTGAAAGTTTATGAACCCTTCAGAATTTTCTATATTTTTGTATGTATATAATTTAAAATACCATCAAGTCTTAAAAGTAGATCAAGAAAACCCAATTAAACAAGTGGAATAAAATATTACACCAATAACTGAGTTATAATTATTCAATGAAAAGTATCTGTAAGTGGCAAAATAAGTGAACTTGCAAAGTCATAACTGTAACTAAATGTTTGTGATAACTGTTGATCAGTCCTGCACATCGACTCAGAGGGAGAATTTAGTCCATATGGGATGCTGTTTCCGCAGGTAAACTGCTCACATAACTTTTTTATTGAATAAAAGTCAGGACTTTGACTTGGCCATTTCAAAACATTACATTTCTTCTTCTTTAACCATTCCTTCCTTTACCAATAAAGGTATGCCATTTTCTCCTAAGATTCCATTCACAGACAGATGTCCAGACATGCTGTGGAATTGTTCAGAATTCACTTTTCCATCAATGATGACAAACTGTCCTGAACCAGATGCAGCTCAAAATATGACACTACCACCATCATATTCTCCAAACATAAAACTTCTCAAAAAATATTATATCTTAATATTTTACAATATTACAAATATCTTTATATTTTTATATTATATTATTATATCACACAGAATCTATCCAATAGGCTTCTGGCTTGTCCACATATTTATATTTAATAAACAGTAGAAAGGCAGCAATGTTCTTTCTATAGAGCCGCGACTTCCTCCTTGCAGCTCTGCTATGGACACCACTTTTGTTCAGTGTTCTCCTGATGGACTCAAGAACATTAATATTAGCTAATGTAAGAAAGGACTTTAGTTGCTTAGAATTACCCAGGGTTTCATGCGCTGCTTTTCCTAAAACATGATACAAATCTATACAATTTATTTTATCTATATAAGTTACTTGGACCAAGGTAGTATTATTCATAGTATAATTAAAAGCAACATGATTATCTCAAAGTCTAGGCCTAGAAATATGACACTGAAATGGATGAAAGAGCAGATCTCAAGTCTTGTTCCATGTATATAACGGATCAATGTCCTTTTGTAAGGGTTCACAATCACTGACATTATCTATGGACCTGTCACATTTGGTGTGACCAGCAAACAAAGCAAGTTTACATTTTTGGGTAGTGTTGTGCATGTCATTGATATAAAGCAGGAAAAGGACGGGTCTTAAAATAGAACTCTGTGGGACACCTGAAACCACCGGAAGCCAGTCTGAATTGCAACCCTCAACTGCCACCCTCTGTTTCCTATCTGACAGATAAGCCCTAAACCAATTTAGAAGGTCTGATTGTATCCCAAAGTCCTGAAGCTTATAAATTAGCAATTTGTGAGGGACACTATCAAAGGCCTTTGAGAAATCAAAGGTATATCATATCGACTTGCCCAGCCCTATTCATGGTGTTGCTAATTTTATGAAACACCTCGAGAAGTTGAGTATCAGTAGAGCGGCCTTTTATAAAACCATGCTGCAGATGATATAAAAACTCTTTGACATGAGTAAAAACAACATTAAGAATAGCTTGTTCCAACACTTTAACACAAATACAAAGTAGTGAAACTGGTCGATAATTCTCAACTAGTTGTTTATCAGACTTTCTGAAGATAGGTACAGCATTTGCATTAAGCCAGTCCCCTGGTAGGCTGCCTGAAGCTAGAGAGAGGGTGAAAATTTATCAGAGTGGGGAAACTATTTGCACGGCACACTCTTTCAGAACTTTTGGTGATATGCCATCAGGCCAAATTTTGCCTTGGATATATCAAGATTTTTCATCATTTTAAGTACATCAGTTTCTAAGACAACAATTTTGCCAAGAGACTCCTGTTCAAAAATAGATATATCTGGCAATTCTTTGTAGTTTTTGGCTGAGAGAACACAGAAAAAAGTAGATGTTGTTGTTGTTGTGTGGTGTACCCCACCTTCGCCCAGAGTCAGCTGAGATAGGCTTCAGCCTCCCTGCGATCCTAATTAGGACAAAGTGGCTTAGAAGATGAATGGTTCCCTGGATATGATGCATTGGTGACAATATTTTTAAAAAGTTATTAAAGGCTTAATATGCCTGCAGACTGTAGCTGCTGGCAAAGTGGAAAATCCAGAGCAGCACTTTAACACGTTTTCCGCTTTAATACCAACTACACTGCAAAATCAGAACAGTGTAAACACAAAGTAGCAAGTATGCTATCATCTTACAAGCAGTCTGTTCCTACGATGAGCAAATCAGCAACATCAGCACAAGAGAACACAACAGCTGCATCACTACACATTTCATGGACCCTCGCTGACGATAAGAAGCTATTCGCAGATGCAGATTTGATTAAAAAGTGAGCAGTTAATATGGCAGAGGTTTTAAGTTATGAACACTAAGAAATCGGCCCATTATTAGAGAGATTGTCTCATCGGTCTCACTTCTCACTGATTGGTGAGTGAACATCGTGTTTTGCCCATTTAGAGAAAGTTGAAAGCTGTTTGGACATTTTATCTGATGGGTACACTGTTAAATACTCACCCTCAATATTTTGGTGATATGCAAAATATTTCAGGCCTATATAGAAAAGGTGACGTTTACATTTGCCCTGCTTTAGACCAAATAACAGTATATGAAATGTTTAAAAAAATGCTCATTATTCCTGCACCCCACCATTAGTATTTATTTTAAACACATGATATACCTGCATTATTAAGAATAGCGCTGTCAGTTAGGGAGGGTGGGTGTGCATTAAAATACTTACATGTTCCAGGAAGCATGGACCTATTTCACTCAGATGGGGTTCCTCTGTGTTATACTGCTTTTCCAAATCTCGGACAAATCCCATGTGGAATCCATAGATCTTCTCAATGTTTCCAAAAATCACTTTTATTTGGTCATCGTTGAACATATCAGTCCTCTTTCTACAGTGCCTCAAGTAACCCTAAAAATGTTAAATATTTTAAGCCTTCACTTTAATGCTGGTAATAAGCAGAATAAAAAATTAAATCTATTCATATTAAACAAGTAATGATGGATATGAACAAAAAGAGAAGAAAACCACCTACACAAAATAAATAATGATGTTTTGAATAGGGAAGTTCAGAATAATTTAAATAAAAGGAAAAAAAATCAGACCAAAAGGTAATAGAAATAGAAACATCAACAACAATCACAATCTACAAATATTACACTCCAAAATTAAAAGAAAACGCGGAGTTAGAGAATTAACACACATTTCAAACAGCATTCTAGTTAGATCTCCAGTTGGACACAATGTCCTCTCATTTTATTCAAACATGTATCATGATCATGAAAGATAAATTTGGTTAATCACGTCAGTTTGGAAGAAAGGAAGAAATCGATCAACATCAACAATACCTCACATATATCTTTCAAGTGCTTGATGTAGTGACGTTCTGTGCTCATGATCTCATTGATGACATTAGCTCTCATTTGATCTCTGTTCTGAAGAGTCTGACCCAGGCGCTGACCGTCACTACCTGCATCCAGGTGGCCATTCTGGACCTCACTGCTGTCCTCAGCTTCTTCTGCGACTCGATCTTCCTGGTTCACCCACAACTACGTGCAAGAGAAATAAAGTGTAGAATTGAAATGTGATTTTGACCGATGACACTTTTCTTATTCTGTTTTAAACTAATAAAAACTAGCTGTGTGTGTCCATTTTAAAAGTATTGAAAGAGTAAGGAGAATTTAAATGCTTGTGGCCAAAAAGAATGTCCACAACAACACTTCCATTGAAAAAGTTAACTATTTTTTGTAATAATAGTGTGGATCATTGAGAGATACAAATGTACAAGGCATAACACAGCAATATTTGATTTTGATGTTTGTAACAAAGAGGCGGAAAATAGAGAAAGAAAAATCAGTTCTCAACTTGCACACACATTCACATGCAAACCAATGTAAAACCAAAACATGGGGTGAGGGTGGGCTAAAAAGTCCATAGGCTGAATAAGAAGAAGCAACTTTTTTGACTATCAGGATATGAGCTTCTACCAAGGAGATCCGAGCACTGCAACACTGATGGAAAAAAGTGTGCAGACTGCAGGGTAGACTATCTTAAAAAATAAGCCACATATGGTAAAATTTGGCCACTGCATCATGGTCAGCCTCTTGAGACCCCACTGTCCTCATATGATGACATCATATCTTCTTCCCACTGGGTAAGGAACAAAAGTGCTGTCGAGAAATTACAAGACACACAACATTAAGGTTTGGGTCTTAGGAGGTTAATGTGTTTCCTACGTACTGTGTCATACAAAAAAACCCCCCAAAAAAACATTCAATCATTTTCTGTACTGCTTAATCCTAATTAGGGGTGTGGGGAGGCTGGCGGCCATCTCAGCCAACTCTCGGCGAGGTACACCCTGGACAGCTTGCCAGGCCATCGCAGGGCAGAAACACGCTGACAACAACCCAGTGGCCTACACAAGCACAAAACAGTGGAAAAACAAAACACAACAGCTGTTGTGTGTAACCGCCATGTTTTACTCGGTTGAATACAAACAAACAAATAAAGGAAATATTTCAAACCTTGTGTCTAAAATGCCATGTTTATAAGCATTTCATTAAACTATTTAACCAGTCCGTCTCTCTAAGATAGTACATGCTGCTGTGAATCATTAGTCCCCAATAATTTGCATTGTGTAATTCACCAAGACTAGCATACAGTGATAGCCACATACAGGCCAATGAGATCCATGACAATTCTTTTTAAGGGGATCTCAATTTGAGGCATGGGGCACAATGGTGCCTTTGGGGGTTGTTGGTGTGTTCACAGCAGGTCGCACATCTCAGCTGACTCTGGGTGAGGGCAGAATACACCCTGGACAGCTCACCAGGCCATCCCAGGGCAGAAAACGCTTTATGAAAGACAGCAATGGTTCTATTACATGCCTCTCACCACAGACAGTGAGAGACATAGCTGGCCTTTGATAATCCAGCTAGCTGAACTGGGGGGATAGCAGTGACAACTCAGTGATAGTGGGGCTTGTACCCCCAATCGCATGGAATCATCCAAATGGAATGTTGTGCTCTAAGACCATATACTGCTTTATCATAAGACTGACTGATGGAGTCCTACTGACATGGTCATCCTTATAGTAGGTTCTCAATCTCTGCAGAGAACTTCTGAGCCTCTGATAGAAATGTTGTGTTCTTGCTCTCTTCCCTGATTACAGATCGAGCTCAGTTACTCAGCTTTGCCAGATGGCTTACTCTATGAAGAGTACCAGCTGTTCCATAGCTTAAAACAGTTTTACAGTTATTGAGGCCAATACTTTTGAAATGTTTTTTATACCCCTACTCAGTGACAGATGATGTGACATCCCTGAATTCAGTTCAGCATTTCATAGCCTCAGAGTTAAGTGTACTACCTTAATGCAGATGATGTGCAGTTCTTAGGTTTAGTTCTATATTCCACAACAGATTGGACTCTCACAACAGAGACTACAGAAGCACACTGAATACCTGAAAATGATGCTGAAACTCCCAGTAATTATAAAAAAATGAGTTGAACTTGAGGATTCAGTTATGCTAACCGGTCCATAATCTAAAGATGGTAATGGTGAACTTCCAGCAATTACTCTATGGACAGAAGACCACACTAAAAGGAATGGTGCATAAATAAGTAATGCCCTAATTTTTTAAAGTCAAACCCTATTTGCAGGAACTGTACTTTAGGTGTTGATGGAGGCATCAGATATGACGTATGAACATGTTTTTATTCATTTTTTTGTACCCATTTAATAACTATTTAATATGTCCATCCAATAAGCTTGAATGTTTTTCTATTAATTTTTCTTTGCTAATTGATATTTTTTTATATTTATTATATACAAATATTTATTATATTTATTTATTTTTGATACTTTGATAAATATGCAGTTATATCCATAGAACCACGATTCACACAATGACTGTGTTCAGTAGTACCCAAATACAAACACATTTAAAGTGTCCCTGATAAGTATTGGTCAAGATGTTGTTATTTAAAGTTTCCATCAAAGTTTGCCAGCCTCCATCCACAGTAACTTACGAACAAATCATGCCAGTGCACACCACAAAACAGCAGTGATTATGGCTAAGCTGAAACTGAAAACCACTGAGGAATACCTAGACATGCTAGTAACTGATGTTTGTTGAAACACAGCATACCACATGTGTTGAGAAATAAACAGACCAAACTACTTGTCACACTGGCTCTTCCACTGCCCACAAAAAAATCCTTTACTACAGTCCATACATTTACTCATAAAGGCAGCACTTACAACACCTTACAATAATATTCTTCCTGATATGATGGTCAAAAACGTTTTTTTTTCCCCTTCCCCTTTCCTTTCACTTGACCACAACACAATTTACCAATTTGTGAAAATACAGTGTAGTAAACTACACTGGTCATTGGTAAGGAAAAGGCTCCTACAGATATTTCTAATGTCTGCTTTTGATAAAGATTTAATTGAACACTGAAGTCCTGAATATAGTTGCAAGTAAGTTTGTGTAATGTTTTAGCGTTTTAGGAACAGAAATTAATGCTATTGTTCAGTGAGCCTTAAACAACTGGAGGTATTTTTCTGCCCTCTTCACTTGAGCAACCACAGAATCCCAAAGGGGTTGGGGGGTCCTGATACAGTCAAGCCCAAAAGGCTCATTATGAACTCAGGCACTCTCGACCCCTCTACTGTGCTGAGATAGCGAATGGGATTGCTTCCAGAAAACACTGCCTAGTCAAACCCTCCAAAGACTTTCCAGAGTAGACTCCATAACACAGCCCTCTGCATCACTCACACTTCCAGAAGCAATGAGCTTTCTGCTGAAAACCCTGGCACACTCTTGACATCTGGTCGGACTATGAAGGACAAGGCCCAAGGAACAGACTGATGGGGACCCGTATGATTTCGTATTTTGGGTGCAGATGTTTCATGTTAAAAGTGAGGTCCACTTGAGGAGGCAGAGAATTCTATGATAAAAATTAGTTTGTTAGTTTTGTCACAAAGGGCAAGATCAAGTGGGTTCGCCTCTATGCAACCCATACTGTATATGCCTGTTCCACAAGAGTTTGAACTATCGTTTTCTGCGACCCCCTCGACATGCTCAGGGCTGTACCAAGGGTGGACCTTTACTTCGAAGCCACGGACCCAACAAAGCAGATAATAAAAACAAGAGGCAAGGCCAGCGTGCCTCTTCAAATATTGTCTCTGGAAGAGACAATTAGCCTAATGTGCATGTCTTTGAGCTGTGGAAGGAAACCCACTTAAGCATGAGGAGAACCTACAAACTTCACACAGAAGTCCTCACTGAGCCCGAGACTCAAGCCCAGATGCTTCTTGCTGTGAGGTGGACGTGCTAACCACTATGTTACAGTGTTGCCCAGATATATGTGTATATGGCCATAGTATCTCGTCTCTGCTTTTTGCAGATGATGTCCTTTTGGCTTCATCAAGCCGGGACCTTTTTAAACTCCAACAGAGGTACCCTTCCTGCTGCAGAGTACACTTTGGCTCCAAAGCACTACTTACTGGGATCCACATCCGTCAGACTGTCAGCAACAGAAAGAGAATGACATTGTTGGCAGAAACTCACCACTAAGGACAGACGATCATGCCACATGTCAGTGTTTGGAATGCATCATGCAGAGATGGAAAGTATGGACTCCATGTAAATGTGAATTATCAGGGCTATCAGTGAAATATCTTACCCTCACAAAGCTGGCTGGGAACCAACCCTCCTCATCATCTATTTGTCCCCACCACCAATCCTTGTTGGAGGCATCTAGGACATTAATGATGTCTCCTGCCCTAAATGCCAACTCACGGTCAGCCATGGTCACATGATCCCATACTGCCTCAGCGCTAAACACGGAGCCTCCTCTGATCAACTGAAAAGGAATAAATTGAAGACCAATACATTTAATCATCAAATAATCATGTTCAATTGGAGTCAAAACTTTACCTACAGCTACACTTTACTCAAGAACTTTATTTTACACTGAGTTACATGACTGAGATTATGTAAAATATAATAATAATAATAATAATAATAAGAAGAAGAAGAAGAAGAAGAAGAAGAAGAAGAAGAAGAACTAGAGTGCAAGGGACATACGACACACAAACGGATCATAGTGACAAATGCAGTGACTAAACTGAAAAATCTGACTTGGACCGCAGGTTTCATTATAACTTTGAAATGTCTCCTCTGAGTGGGCATTGGATGAACATTCATTGACGCATTATTTGCTCATATTGACCATAATCTAATAATGATTCACTGATACTTTGGTTAAAATTTGGAAGAATTCTTTGTACAAAATCTTGAAATATAGCAATTTTCACAAAATTGTCATTTCAGACCTAGACCATTTCTACACCAACATTCCGATACTCTACATGCCTGCTGTGAATTAGAACTAAAGCATAATATTTGGCTGAGGTATATATAAATCCCCATGTTAAAATTTTTTCTGATTCCCTCACTTGTAAATAAGACCCCGAGATACTTGAACTCCTCCACTTGGGGCAGGACCTCATTCCCGACCTGGAGGGTGCATTCCACCCTTTTCCGGCTGAGAACTATGGCCTTGGAGGTGCTGATTCTCATCCTGGTAGCTTCACACTCAGCTGCGAAACGCTCCAGTGAGAGCTGAAGGTTCAGCCTCTGCTGTAAAGCGGTGCTTGTACCAATCCATTGTGGTGAAGAGGGTGCTGAGGCGGAAGGCAAAGCTCTCAATTTACCAGTCGATTTATGTTCATACTCTCACCTATGATCACAAGCTTTGGGTAGTAACCGAAAAACAAGATCACGAATACAAGCGGCTGAAATTGGCTTCCTTCTCAGGGAGGCAGGGATCTCCCTTAGAGATAGGGTGAGAAGTTCTGTCATCCAGGAGGAGCTCGGAGTAGAACCACTGCTCCTCCGCGTTGAGAGGAGCCAGTTGAGGTGGCTTGGGCATCTGATTAAAATGCCTCCCAAATGCCTCCCTGGTGAGGTGTTTAGGGTATGTCCAACCGGAAGGAGACCCCGAGGTCGACCCAGTACAAGCTGGAGGGACTATGTCTCTCGGATGGTTTGGGAACGCCTCGGTGTCCCCCCGGAAGAGCTTAAGGAAGTGGCTGGGGAGTTTACTTGAACCACGCCATCCTCTAGAATTGTGTTCTTTTCATTTCAATTTCATTTTAGAAATCATGGATAACTTTGAGTTATCATCCACACTAACAAACAATTAGACAAACTAACTAAACAACACAGGAGTAAAATTGTCAAATGTCAAAAAAATTTCTATTTGCAGTCAAGGTAATGCATTTTTTTTTCATAAACAATGTCTAGTTTATTATCTAGAAGGGCATTCATATAGGGCAAGGTGCTGCCGCCAGGCACAAATGAATTACTATAACTCGGCATAGTTATAAAGAAATATCTGCCCCTAGTCGGTGTGTGATGAAAATTTTTGTGCATATTATAAAATGGGCATTTTTCAGGATTCCGGTAAATTTTTCCTCATGATATCATGCACAGATCACCTTAAAAATTTTATCTACCACACCCAACTCGACAAATAAAATCCTTCCAAATCCGTACATAACCTTCCGAGTTATTTTGCAAACAATTAACCAAAACAAACAAACAATCTCATAAAGCAACACAGGTGAAAACATAATTCAGGTGAAGCCATGTAAAATGACATCTTTTTAAGAAAAAAAATAAAAATACAAATTCTGCTCAAAATGCAAGCATGGTTCTGAATATCAAAATATAGAGATCAATGTTTTAAATATAGATAATGAAAAAGTGGCAGGTTCTAGACATAAAGGTAACAATTGCACAAGGTACTAAAAGTAAAAAGTATATTTTAATTTCTTCATAATTTAATTTTTTTATATTCTTGATCATGAATTTAAACAGATCCATGCTTACTTGACTTGAATGGAAGTAACTCAAATGGTAAGTAAAAAAATATGCATTTCATATTCCCAACTTTTGGACATTTAAGAATGTTTTTCTACCCGCTTGCTCTGCTAAAAGACAAAACAAACCATGTATGCAAAAAGCATTATAAATATCTACAATATAAACCAGCTCATATTGATCTGATTAATTTATGAATTGGCACTACACAGTATACTCCATCGCTTCCAATGCCTTTACCCATGATTGTTAGCATCATGTTGGGGAAACTGGGGTCTTACAGTATGGGGTTGAAACTGCTAGAACCTTTTCTACATATCTTTAAGGTGACCTTATATGTGTCCCAACTAAAAAAGATCAGAAGCCTGATTGAGGGAACAGTCAGGGGTACAATGTAAATATGTAGAACAACAGAAATAACCAAAACAGCCTTCACATGGAAACTTATAGTATTACTTACTGTATATTTGATTTAACTTTGGGCAGCATGGTGGCATAGTGGTTAGCACGTCTGCCTTACAGCAAGAAGGTTCTAGGTTCGAGTCCTGGATTCAGGCATTTCTGTGTAGAATTTGCATGTTCTCCCTGTGCTTGCCTGGCTTTCCTCAGGGTATTCCTGTTTCCTCCCACAGTCAAAAGACATAACTGGCTGTTCCAAACCGCCTGCAATGGTCTGGCAGGCTGTTCAGAGTGTACCCTGCCTTTGCCCATAGCCGTCTCTAATAGGATTAAGCCATTCAGCAAATAAGAGAATAAGACAGTGATTTTACTTTGCACTAAATATCACCATAATAAATGATTTGTGTATTATACTAGCTATTTTAAAGTTTGTATAAAATCTGCCCAAATTTCCATATAACAAAATCAGTGATGACCAAAACCAAGCTCTGTAATGAATCCACTCCAAAAACCACTGTGAAAGCAAGGTTCTGCTCTGAGCTCACACACACAGACACCCATCTTGTTTCCATATCTTCAAAGGAAAATACATAGACTTATTATACCAATTTCCTGAAGGCTTACCCGAACCCTAACCATAACCCTAATCCCAACCCTAATTTATTTTAGTACGCACGTGTATGATGCAATAAAAAATAATCTATTTTATTAATGTTATTATATTAATTATAATGCTTTTATGTCAGTCAGTAGCTAGTAGTAAAGTCAACACTTCCCACACACCTAGCATCACGTGATGAGAAAACAGACCACATAATATCACCTCACCCACAATGCATTACAGGTAATTATTAATCAAGAAAATATGCAATTAAAATGTTTATATCTACCCATCAAATTGCAATGATGAATGTATACAAAATATAATACAGAAGATGAGGTGATTTTACACATTTTTACTTTTATTATATTAAATAAAACCATGCACAAATTATTTAGATAATTCAAATAGTGAAGACCAGTCTTCATCGGTTCAGATTTGATAAGCCTCTGTGATTCTGCAGCTGAGATTCCAGTGGTTTGCTGACAGGAGAGAACCCAATGTGGCCTTCTACTCTTTATACCCAAGATTCACGCTTCTCTGCATGCACCACTGTGGTGTGTGGAAATCTCAGGAGATCAGCAGTTTCTGTAATATTCAAACCAGCTCATCTGGTACCAATATCTATCCAATTCTCAAAGTCCCAGAGCTCACACTCTTTCTTCATTTTGATGTGAACATTACCCATTGCTCTTAAACTCTACCTGCATGAGGTAATGCGCAACAGTGAGGTAATGCGCAAAAAAACCTTGCACACAGTAATATTTTCATCGAGTGTATATTATGTATCCATACACACACATACATACACACACATATTATATATATATATTGTATGTGGGAAATATATTTAGCTCTACTTCGACGTATCGAGCACTGTTCTACGGAAAATCGACTCAAGCTTTTATA
>JAQMYF010000016.1:10643232-10655073 GCA_030014195.1 Neosilurus mollespiculum
TACTAAGCATTTCACTGCATATTGTACTGTGTATAATTTGTATGTGACAAATAAAATTTGAATTTGAATTTGAATTTGAATATACTAGTGCTGCTGTTGCTGTTTATCTATTTATCTATTTCATCGCATAGTGCCTTAAATGTACATACTGTATATCCCAGTGCTCAGTTTTTATTCACAGGTGTTTAGAGTTTATATTGATATTAAATATTTCTATTTAAAAGTTGTTTATGTAATTGCTTGTGTTTATATTTTGCTCTTGATGGTGTTAATTGTAATTTATGGCCTTGATTGTTCCTTTTAAAGCTGAGAGTCTCATACAAAATTTCGTTATGTGTGAACATAATGACAGTAAAGACTGAATCTTGAATAAGCAAAACAGAACATTCAGATTCAAAAAGAAGCAGACAGCCACAATAAAAACAAATCATTATATCAAGGAAAACCAGTCACGAAATACAAAAAGTTCTGTCGATTCAGTGTCTACATTTTCATCTTCATCTTCTTCCGCTTGATCCAGGGTCGGGTTGCAGGGGCCGCAGCCTAAGCAGTGAGGTCCTGACATCCCTCTCCCCAGCCACTGCTTCCAGCTCTGCCATGGGGACACCGAGGCATTCCCAGACCAGCCGTGAGACATAGTCCCTCCAGCGTGTTCTTGGTCAACCTCAGAACTGTTGATTCAGTTGATAAATCAAATAAAAGCATGAGTATGAGTATTTTTCTAAGACTCGGGTGCCAGTACTTCAATACTTTTAATTAAATAAGTGTTTCCTTATAAGGAAAAATCAAAAGACACGTGCCAGTGACCTTTCCCATATATGGAAGGTGTACTGACCCTTATTACATGGGACACCACACATATGCACTGTGTGATTTCTGCACGTTCTTCACTCTGGTAAGTGTGTGTTGTGGTCAACCAAGGTATGGTTTATTGTGTTAAGCACTTGTGCAAGGTTAAGGTGACCAGTTACCTTTGAAAATTATAAATATGTAATCCTCAGTTTATTTTGGGGTGCATAAAGGTAAAAAAGCTTATCTGTATGAGCATGTATTTTGGGGGGTTAAGGTTCGTTATGAATAAATATGTTTTGTTTATTACTGCCTGCCCTCAGAGATACATAACAGTCAATCAGAATCAACTCAGCAACACGGCAGACAGAAGCCAATGCTTCCTGAAGCACTTTTTTACTGTTTGAGCCACAATTTCATATCCATAAAGTCAACTGATGTGATAACCTGGTCATTCAGTACACTCAGGTCATCAGCTGACTTCATTTTAGTGTCATATTAATGTTGCTGATCCTCGACCGGACCAAATGGAACAACAAGTCCATGGTGATTATGTGCCGTGATCAAGGTTAAAGGCATTTCAACAAAATATTACAGTGTACAATGTTTTTTTTTTTTTTTTTGTCCAGGCAGTGTAATTATGATGTCACTATGATTGCATATGTTTCCAGGTTTCTCATATCATACTAATGATGACATATATGGCAAAGTCATTTTGATCACTTACTCACATATTCACTTATTTCATGAACAGCTTAATCCAACTAGAGCACAACCTGAACAACTCGCAAGAGCGTCGCAGGGCAACACACACAACCATTCACACTCACACTTAGGGTCAATTTGGAACAGCTAATTAGCAAGCTTATGTGCATGTTATTGTACAGTGGAAGGAAATTATTAACAATATAAATATTATTCTCAGCATAACTATTTCAAAGATATTGCTGCCATAATCAAGGGAGCAGGGGTGGCTTCAGGTTACTAATCACAAGGTCATGGCTTCAGCCTTCAACCACCAATCTGCCACTGTTGGGCCTCTTGAGCAAAAACTCTCAAGTGTTCTCTGGATATGAGCATCTACCAAATACAGTTAGCAAATGAAGGCAGCCATATTAGATAAAGATATAAAAGGAACGCCACTGCCTGCAGTGCATGGATGATCCACCAGAGGGCACAAGACATGTCTTAGATTATATACAACAGGTTTTTAATGTGCCTAAAACAACAGCTGAGCTACTTTGAATAAATTATTCAATTAACCCCCCACCTCCCCCCTGGGAAATGGAAATCACATAAAAAAAAAACAAACGCAGGACTATATTTACATAGGAAGAAAAAGAGAGAAAGGTTTTAACATGTTTGTTTTTTTTTTTTTTTTTTTTTTTTTTTTAGCTATCAAAATTGCTGGAAATTTGGACAACACAAGTACAGCATATCCAAACCAACTGGACGGCTATGCAGTGAGCTTTTCACAACTGATTTTTTGAAGTCACTGCAACACTATGACAAGAAATGGGTACTACTGCCGAACGGAGGACACAGAGGTGCTTCAAACCCACAGTAGGCTAATTGGCTATACCAAATCGCCCGTAGGTGTGAGTGGTTTTGTGTGTGTGTGTGTGTGTGTGTGTGTGTTAGCCCCGTGATGGCCTGGTGAGCTGTGTACCCTGCCCTCCCCCAGAGTCGGCTGAGATGGGTGGCAGCCTCCCCGCGACCCTAATAGAATTAAGCAGTACAGAAAATGAATGAAATCAATGAATGAATGAATAAAATCCTTTTCCTGAATTTGACCCTTCCAGATATTTCTGGAACTTGCTTTTGTCCATCACAAGGGTACACCCAGAACAGCTCACCACAAAATCACAGGACAACACCAACACAACCATTCACACCCACACACCTAGGGGCAATTTGATACAGCCCATTAGCCTAATGTGCATGTCTTTGGACTGTAGGAAGAAACCAGAACACTCAGAGGAAACCCACACAAGCACATGGAGAACATGCAAACTTCACACAGAAACCCAGCAGCCCGGAACTCGAACCTAGGACCTTCTTGCTGAGCGGCGAATGTGCTAATCACTCCACCACAGTGCTGCCCTTAAGCAGAATCATTTTTAATTTATAAGACGTGCACATGGGGATGTTGTAGTTAGCACGTCTGCCTCATAGCAAAAAGGCCCTGGGTTCAAGTCCTACAGAGGGCACTTCTGTGTAAATTTGTATGTGCTTGAGTGGATTCCCTCAAGGTACTTCAGTTTCCTCCACCAGGCCAAAGACATGCACATTTGGCTAATTCGATATTTTTGATTGCCCCTGGGTGTGAATGTGAGTGGGGATAGCTGTGTCTGTGTGGGCCCTGTGATGATCTGGCTTTTCAAGGGTGTACCCCGCCTTCGCCTAGAGTCGGCTGGGATAGGCTCCAGCTCCCCCAAGCCCCTAGTACGATTAAGCGGTTCAGAAAACGAAAAGAAACAAATGAAAAGTGCACAGAACCTGGATTTACTGTTGCATTTTTGTGGATCATCCTTACTTTGCCAAGAAAAATATCTGGTTTGGGAATTCAAACCCCAGGAAAGAAGACATGAAACATCTTTTTCCTTTCCTTTGCAGACTCTCCCATCTCAACACATTCCAAAGGAAGCAAACATCAGAATATACATTTCTTCAACCTGACACTGACATAAAGTTCTGCAAAGTTTCAGAACGTGAAACTGATACAGTACATATTTATATATTTATACAGACTGGCTTCAAATGCATTTCTTTATGAGTAAATATTAGCACAGCATTTATTTTATATTAACCTACTTACTCTATAACCTATTTGCTGGAGTCTATCAGTCCACACTGGGCAAGGCCGGGGAACACCCTGAACAGCTTGCCAGACCATCACAGGGCAACACAGACAACCATTCACACTCACGTTCACACCTAGGGACAATCGTGAATCTATAATTTGCCTAATGTGTGAGTCTTTGGACTGTGGGAGGAGACCAGAGTACCCGGAGGAAACCCACGCAAGCACATGCAAACTCCACACAGAAAGCCCCTTGTTAATCCTGGGAGTCAAGCCCAGGACCTTCCTGCTGTGATGTGGGCATGCTAATCACTAATGAGGATGGGTTTAACTTTTGAGTCCGGTTCCTGTCAAGGTTTCTTCCTCAT
Source organism: Neosilurus mollespiculum (assembly GCA_030014195.1). Lineage (NCBI taxonomy): Eukaryota > Metazoa > Chordata > Actinopteri > Siluriformes > Plotosidae > Neosilurus > Neosilurus mollespiculum. Next base: position 10,647,193 of record JAQMYF010000016.1, read on the forward strand.
GTGAGCTGAGGGAGTTTTTCCTTCCACCGCCATGGGCTTGCTCATTAGGGATGTGTAGGGTTTATAGATAAATATTCATTCATTCATTCAGAAATGTTTAAATTTTTTATCAAATTGGTTTTTATTAAGTAAAGCTGCTTTGCAACAATGTTAATTGTTAAAAGTGCCATACAAGTAAAACTGAAGTGAACTGAACTGAATTCAAACATAACTGATTCAGTACACCACCGTGCCGCCCACCATTATTTGTAATGATCCTAATTAAACAAGGCATGATGTGTAAATTTGTCCCTGAGTCTTATATTGAAGTATATACTGAATCTATGCCTATCTCAGCTGACTCTGAACGAAGGCAGGGTACACCCTGAACAGTTCGCCATCCATTGCAGGAACAACACACACAACCCTCCACACTTACACTCACACCCAGGGGCAATTTGGAACAGCAGTAAGTCTAATATGCATGTCTTTGGACAGTTGAAGGAAACTGGAGTACCCAAGGAAAATCCATGAAGGCATGAGAAGAACATACATACTCTGCATTGAAACACCCTCACTGAGCCCAGGACTCGAATCCAGGACCTTGCTGTAAGATGGACCTGCCATACACTATACCACCACGTCGCCCAGGATATTAACTTTCTGCAACTATAACAGGACAATACAAAAAAGACTGGAATTAGCTTTTCTTTCAGTAACAAGTATCGGCTTTATGTTGTAAAATGTATAATCCCATCCTGCGTTATACTGATAATATTATCACTGCAGAGCTTTAATCTGATGTTTCCTAGGGCACAGTGGAGGGATAACTGACAGGGTATAATATTCACACACAAACTTAACACTGCTGTTTAACACTCCAAAACAAAGTCAAACTCACCGTGTTACTACATCTGTTGTTCTGATGTGTTACTAGGTGATGTGCATTGTGCACAGGATGGAGTTTTAAATCACACATGCTTATGCTGGTGGTTGATAAATGAGGCTCAGGGAACATTATCTCTAGTCAGGCAGAGAACACAGGTCAGCATGCTTTTTACAGAGGTTAATGTAATCAAGATTACCATTTCCTGTTGCTGCCCACAGCGGCATGAAGCCAGAGGGAACTGAGGGAATGAGAGTATGGAGGGGGAAGTGCAGCTCCTTCAACATGACATTGACAAATTGCCCTGTATTTATTTAAATAATGTAATCCAATCTTCTAGTTTTGTAATATGTGTTTTTAAAACGTTTGACCCTACTGGCTAACCAAAACAAATTAGCCCCCTGGCACACTAAGCAATTAATATTAAGACTCAAGCTCTGCCAGCTGTAGAGTAAACAAGTTGTGCGAGTGACATCACTGGTCATGTGATCTGTGTTGATTTAGCCATATTGCCGTGATTGCCGCAAATTACTGTGACTGTGATTTCCATATAAACCCACCATGTCAGAGACTTGTATGGATAACTACCATCAAAGATGAGGTCTCCACAAAATACCCCCTTCCTTGATTTTTCACATCCTCGATCCCGAGACACCTGCTTTAAAACTGTACGCTGATGAATAACAATGTTTTTTGCAAAGCATGACAGTGTAACTTCTCATGAACATTCATTCATTCATTTTCTAAGCCGTTAATCCTAATTTGGTTCGGGGGGAGGCTGGCACCCATCTTGGCTGACTCTGGGTAAGGAGGGGGTACACCCTGAACAGCTTGCCAGACCAACACAGGGCCAACATTTACACAAGCATTCACATTCACTCTCATACCTAGGAGCAATTTGGCACAGCCAGGCACAGGGAGAACATGTACACTCCACACGGAAACACTCGAGGCCGGGAGATGAACCTGGGTATTTTTGCTGTGAGACGGACGTGCTAACCACTGCGCCACTGTGCCGGCCTCTCATGAACATATACAAGTCAAAATTCTTTTTTCTTTTTTTTTTTTTTTTACAATTGTATTAAATTTGGTGGGCATCATAGTAGCGGTTAGCATTACAAAACACACACACACAGATGTTGATAGGTATGCTCATAACAGGGTAATGGTTAAAGAAGAGAGTTTATTAGTGCTGAATGACACCATAACTAAAAAGAGAAAACCAGAAGGAAGACAGACATAAGTGTACCCACAGACATAAGGCCAGCCACTCCAGTTTTCCCATATACGGTGATAATTAATCATAATCCTTCTTGGCAAAAGGATTTAGGAGGTAAAGCGATGCCATTAGCCATGCAGGAAAGCAGAGCAATGTCCTCATCAGGGCAAGGAGGCAGACTGACAGCCGCCCCAGACTCGGAAGGTGGAGTGAGGTTCTTGTAGTGTAGTTTTTGACAGTCCCCCTGATTTTTTAAGTTATAGTAATAAAATGCAGGTATTTACTAATATCTCACAGAGAAACACATTCTACTCTCACTTGGCTAAGATACAGGTTAGTCTTGGTTTGGTGTCCATATAGCAAGCTGTGCTGGTATAGAAATACATTGACTTATGGATGTGTATTGCATTTACTTGAGAAAAAAAATAAAAATCAGCTCTGTTTTCTGAACGAATGAGTCTTGTAATAAGCCTGCAGTAGTCAGTTTAAGGCTTCCCTATGCAATATACAACCCCTGGCAAAAAGTATGGAATCACCACTCTTGGAAGATGTTCATTCAATTGTTTAATTGTGTAGAAAAAGAAAAAAAAAAAACAAAAAAAAAAAACAAGACATCACAGATACAAAACTATTTTTATTTAACATTCCAACCTTTTGGCTTTATGAAACACTTACAAAAAGAAAGAAAATTGCAAATGTTTTTACAGAACAACAGAGGATAAAACTATGGAATCCCTCAATTCTGAGGAAACTATTATGGAATCACCAACCAAAAACACCATTCATACTTTGTTGCACCACCTCTGGATTTTATAACAGCTTGAATACTATGAGGCCTGAATTTAACTCTCGAAAAACAGTTTTCATCAATGCAAATCTCAGCTTTGCAGATTGGAACCTCGTTGTGGTCCATTTTCTTTAATTCCCACCAGAGATTTTCAATTGAATTGAGGTTCGGACTATTTGCAGGCCATGCCACTGACATTATACACTAAGAAAAGTGTCCAAAATCTCAGTATATACTTGTGCATTTATTGAGAATGTAATGACTGTCATCTCTCCCGTACCTCCACCTGACACACAACCCCATATTATTAATGACTGTGGAAATTTGCATGTTTTCTTCAGGCGGTTGTTTTTATAAATTTCACTGGAACGGCACCAAACAAGAGTTCTAGCATCATCACCCTCCCAACGCAGATTCGTGATTCATCACTGAGTATCGCTCTCATCCAGTCATCCACAGTCCATGATTGCTTTTCTTTACCCACTGAAACCTTGTTTTATTCTGTTTGGATGTTAATGATGTTTTTCGTTTGGCTTTTCTGGATGTAAATCCCATTTCTTTTATTTGATTTCTTACAGTTCGCTCACAGACATTGTCTCCACTTTCTGCCCGTTTGTTCCTCATTAGTTTTGTTGTGAATTTTGTTTTCAAGGCGTACTGCTTTAAGTTTTCTATCTGGACACTTTGATGTCTTCCAATTGGAACAACCTTCCCATTGGATTTGTACAGATTTTAGACACGGCTGACTGGAAACAACCAACATCTTTTGCAACATTCTGTGAAGATTTACCTTCTTCAAGAACTTTTAAATCCTCTCCTTTGTTTCAACTGACGTCTCTCGTGTTGGAGCCATGGTTTATGTTAATCACTCTTTTTAAACTGCAGACTAATTAGCAGATATAATTAGATACAGGTGTTTCTTTTAGAACTGCAAAGTACCTGGTGATTCCTTAATAATTTCCTCAGAATTGAGGGATTCCATATTTTTCTCCTCTGTTGTTCTGTAAAAACAGTTGCAATTTCCTACAATTTTCTCTCTGTTTTATTTTTGTAAGTGTTTCATAAAGCCAGAAGGTTGAAATGTTAAATTAAAATAGTTCATTGTTGTGAGTCCATGCTTTAACAAAATTCAAGTGAAAGAGACACCGAAGACAGAAAACACTCACCAGCCAAGTATTGTGGACTACACATTCCAAGTCGAGGAGACAGAAAAACTTGGAGCCACAGTTTTCGTCAGCCACCCTGATGATGAAAAAGTAGCTCTGTCAGTTGATGATCAAACATTTCTGGACATTGTGGACAAACAAGTTTACATGGATAAAACAAACAGCTGGGTAGCACCGCTGCCGTTCTGTAAACCTCGCCGCCGTCTTCCAAACAACAGAGAGATGGCTCTGCGCACAGACATGAAATTGTCTGTTGGGAGAGGATCATCCTTCGGAGTCTATCATCCTCAAAAACCAAACCAAATTAGAGTGGACGCTATCGAACTTCGAAAGTGGACTCAAACAATGTTGGCGGCATCCAACTTAAAACTCCACAAAATTGCTTCCAACAGCAGCAAAGTCATGACAGCGCTTGCTCCAGAGGGCCTTGCAAAAGACTTAAAAGACCTCAACTTTGGAGCAGATCCTCTCCCACTTCAGCGGAGCCTTGGACTGATATGGAATCTGGAGAGTGACAGTTTCGGTTTCCAAGTATCCCATGAAGAGAAACCGTTCATGAAAAGAGGCATCCTATCAACAGCACAGAGTCTCTATGATCCATTGGGCTTTGTGGCTCCAATCACAGTTCAGGGAAAAGCTCTGGTCAGAGAGTTGTCGTCCAAAGAATATGATTAGGATAATCCTCTCCCGACAGACAAGCAAGTGTCCTGGAAGCTGTGGAAAGAGTCTCTCCTGGAATTAGAGAAGCTACACATCAAAAGAAGGTACGTGCCTATCCCTCTTGCTTCATCTCAAAGACGAGAACTCTGTTTATTCTTTGATGCATTTACTCAGGCTATCGCTGTGGTGTCACCAATGATGAAAACCAGTGCCACGTAGGATTCATCATGGGCAAAGCAAAGTTGGCGCCACATCCAGCCCATACAGTTCCACGTTTGGAGTTGTGTGCTGCTGTCCAGGCAGCTGAGATGGACATTGAGATACATGCTGTGAGATTTTTCACTGATAGCAGGATTGTTCTCAAATACATCCATAAAACCTCCAGAAGATTTCATGTCTATGTTGCCAACCGAGTCAATCGCATCAGGAAATCAAGTCATCCACAACAGTGGCAGTATGTTGCCACCGAACAGAATCCCTCGGATCACGCCACCAGACCCATGTCAGTAGGCATCCTCAAGACCTCTAACTGGTTCTCAGGTCCTCGATTCCTAAAAAGCAGGAGTGAGCTTCCATAAAGCAACAGCTTTAATCTTGTTTACCCAGAACTTGATGTTGAAGTTCGGCCCCAAGTTACTGTCAACTACACCAAAGCTACCGAAGGTCAGTTCAGCTCAGCACACTTTGAAAGGTTTTCTAGCTGGAAGAGACTACTGCAAGCTTTTACCAGACTTATTCAAGTAACAAGAACATTCTCCAAAACCCACAAAACAGATGCTGTCGATGCACGTTGGCAAGTTAAGATAGTCGTCATTCGTTGTGTCCAGCGAGAATCCTATGGAGAAGAGTTGAACTGTTTGAAAGATGGGATTCCGCTCTCAAAAAAGAGTCTGCTGAGAAAGTTAAATCCTTTACTTGACGAGGATGGACTCCTTCGGATTGGAGGACGCCTTACTAACGCCTACTTACCAAGAGACGAGAGACATACTGTCATACTGCCAAAATCTAATCACATCGCAATGCTCATAGTGAGACATTACCATAAGGACATTTTCCATCAAGGTCATCACTTTACTGAAGGTACCATCCGGTTGGCAGGAGTGTGGATAGTGGGAGGCCAACGGCTGGTGTCTAGTGTACTCAATAAATGTATGACCTGTAAAAAACTGAGAGGGAGGTTAATGGAACAGAAAATGGCAACCAGCTAACAGACTCACCTCAGAACCTCCTTTTACCCAAGTCGGACTGAACGACTTCGGGCCATGGAGCATTGTCACTCGCCGGACTCGTGGAGGTAGTGCTGAAGGTAAGTGATGGGCAGTGTTATTCACATGTATGAGCACAAGAGCAACAAATCCATCGAAGTGTTAGAATCCATGACCACGTAAAGTTTCATAAATGCCTTACGTCGATTCTTTGCAATCCGTGGACCATCCAAACAGCTTCGTTCTGACAGAGGCACAAACTTTATTGGAGTGTGCAAAGAGTTAAAATTCAACACCAGTTATCCAGAGTTGACAAGTTACCTTGACAGTGAGGGCTGCATGTGGACTTTTAATGCCCCCCGTTCATCCCATATGGGAGGTTGCTGGGAAAGGCTGAAGGGAGTAGCACATCGAATTCTAGAAGGGATGTTGCCGCGGTCTGACACCAACCGCCTCATGCACGGAGTGCTGAGGACACTGATGCCAGAAGTCGTGGCTGTTCTAAACGCCAGGCCATTGATTCCAGTGTCAACTGATCCTGACAATCCTACCATATTGACACGTGCAATGATTCTCACTCAAAAGATGACTCTAGTGACAGCTCCTCCAGGTGAATTGGATCATAAGGATCTTCACAGAAATTAGCAGAAACAAGTGCAGTGTTTGGCAGAGAGATTCTGGAAATGGTGGAAACAGGAGTATTTGGTGACTCTCCAGAAACGTCACAAGTGGACTGATGACAGGCCAAGCATTCAAATGGATGATGTAGTTCTGATTAAAGACAGTCAGGCTAAACGAAACGGCCAGTTGGACTGGTGGTAAAGACATTGCCTAGAAAAGACAATAAAGTCCACAAGGTTGAAGTTAAAGTTGTGAGACAAGAAATACCAAAAACCTACATCAGACCCATCTCAGAGCTTGTTTTTCTTATGTCTCTGGGCTCATAAGGTGATGGACATTTTGATGAGTAATAATAGTGTTCAGTAATGTAACTGGTGATTGATTGTATACTTGTTTGCTCTAATAGTTGGTTGATTAATCTTTGAGTAATTAAGATATTAATAGTGGTATAAGAATATACCAGGCAAGGAGTGTTCTGTCCTGCAGCGTTGAGTTGTAGTTCCTAGTCGAACTCGTTTCAGTGACGCACCAGTTCGAGCAACAGCGCGGAAATCATTCATGAGTCTGCTTCATAACAGAGTTTGGTCAGAGCTTTGTCTGAAAGTAATTACATCAACATTGCTGTTTACAGTAAAGTGTATTTGTTTACTTTCAGTAATGCATTCTATCACGTTCGTGAATGCATAGGTTTCACCTATGTTTTGCTGACGTATTGTTTAATCTCAGCGCTATGCCTCAGGCTTAGTAGAGTGGATTTGTTTACATCTGACTCATAGAGATAATGCGTGTAACAGTATTGCAGTTAGTTGGTGATACTGTAGATGTTTGTTTCATTTCTATACATTAAGAACATGTGGTTTATTGAGTTAATGTATTGTTATAGAGAATACTGCGTAACGTCTCTGAGTTACTGTGTAACTTTATTTTATTGTGTGAAAGACACAACAGACATTGCATTTTTGTAATGTTTATTTTCTGTTTATTCTTCAAGTCTTACAGACTTAAATGGAGAAAAACTTAAGAAATAAAACTGAGGAAGAAAAGAGAACAAAAGATAAAACATCAGTCCTCAACAAGATTTCTGGAGTTTCCCTTCTTCATGCTGTTAACTATCTGTCTAGCCGTACAAAGCTGACGTTGTACTGTGAGGGCAGAATAGTGTCAGACATGATGTCCTTCAGCCCGACATACTGTGGTCTGCCAGTGAGATAGTCGGTGATCCAGTCTATCAGGTGGGGGTCCACTCCCATCCTGCTCAGTTTGTCCCGAAGCAAAGGGGGATGGATGGTATTGAAGGCACTGGAGAAGTCCAAAAAAAGAATCCTCACTGTGCCACTTCCCTTATCCAGATGGGAGTG
>JAQMYF010000016.1:10657711-10668050 GCA_030014195.1 Neosilurus mollespiculum
ACACACACACACACACACACACACACACACACACACACACACACACACACACACACACACGCACGCACGCACGCACACACACACACACACACACACACAGATATAACAATGCATTCCCTAGCCCTTACCCTAACCGTAACCATCATGACTAAATGCCCAACCTCAACCTTTGCCCTAACCCTAATCTTAACCTAACTCTAATCTGAACTGTAAACCAAGTCTTAACCTTCAGACAGCTCTTTGAAATACGGCGGACCAACCAACATATCCTTACTGCACACAAATGTCCTCACGCTGCTGGTTAAAAAAACACATCCTGGTCCTCACTATGTAGCAAGTACAAGTACACACAGACAAACACAAAGAGAGAGCAGATGGACAATGAACATTTCTCAGTTCAGCTGATGATGGATTCTTCCACTGATGCGCTTGTGGATGGATGAACTCTGTAGGACTGTAAATGTGAAGCAGCATATGGACTTTCATTTCATCCCATTTACATAGAATCCGGGAGGGAAACAGGATTTTCATTTGAGCTTATGTTTTTTTTTTTCTGTTATCGCTCCAGTTCATTTTACTCAGGGCAATCACTGATGTCGGCTCTACTCATAACCATGTGGCCATTAAATGAATTCATTTTTATATTAACAAAAGCATCAACAGCCAAAAAAAAAACAAAAAAAAGTGATTTATAGGATTCATAACCGATAAATGTAATATAATTTGAATGCTTGTATGTAACCATGTGGCCGGCAGCGCGGTGGCATAGTGGTTAGCACATTACAAGAGGAGAAGGTCCTGGGTTCGAGTCCGGGTCAAGCATTTCTGTGTAGAGTTTGCATGTTGCTTGCATGGGGTTCCTTCGAGTACACTGCCCAAAGTCATGCACATTAGCATAATTGGCTTTTCCAGATTGCCCCAGGTGTAAGTCTGAGTGTGAATGGATGTGTGTGTTTTGGCCCTGCCATAGTCTGACAAGTTGTTCAGGGTGTACCCTTCATCCAGTGTCGGCTGAGATAGACTCCATCCTCTCTGAGCCCCTAAAAGGATTAAGCAGTCCGGCAAATGAGTGAGTCGGTAACCAAGTGACCTGGTGTAAAACTGAGTGTCTGTGACTACTAGACTACTACGACTCACTCCTCGCAGGTTTGACTTTGAGCAGTACTCGACCTCTGCATCAGATCCAGAATGCACCTGCACGGCTTGTTTTCAACCTCCTCAAGTTCTCCCACCCCACTCCTATGCCATTCTTTCTCCATTGGCTTCCTGTAGCTGCTCGCATTAGATTCAAAATGCTAATGCTTGCCTTCAAAGCCAAAAGTGGTCCTGCACTCTCCTACCTCAAAGCACTTATTACACCCCGCACTGCACCGCGTTCTTTCAGATCCTCTAGCACTGCTATACTGGTCCCTCCTTCTACCAAGGGACAAGGGAAAAATGCATCTAAACTCTTCACTGTTCTGGCTCCAAGGTGGTGGAATGAACTTCCTCTCCATGTCTGGACAGCTGAGTCACTGAGTATCTTCAAACGATGGCTGAAAACCTACCTTTTTCAGCTGTACTTAGATCAGCACTATGTTTTAGACACACACACACACATATACACACCCACACACACACACACACACACACACACACACACACACACACACACACACACATATTCCCACACAACACCTACCCACTGAGTTTTGACTGATGGTATATTTAGTCTATGTCCTAGTGAACCAGTATAAGAATATATTCACTGATTTTGACTTAAAAGCCCTTCTGTAAGTCGCTCTGGATAAGAGCATCTGCTAAATGCTGTAAATTTACATGTAAATGTAAAATTAGACAAAATTTGATGAAGATCCCAAGTGTAGTCTCAAGACTTCCCGAAAAATTTCTTCGAAAAGTCGCTTTGGTGCATTAAGACTCATTTCGAGATGATGGGTAACAAATATGAACATAAGTTTGACAAGTCGTCTCTTGAGTCCTCTTCCCGTATGATACTGATTGGATGAGATCATCGGCTTTTCTCAGCCTTCCCAGAGCTAAAGAGATTTAAAATCCAAAAATATATTCTGGCAATCAGATAAGTCTTACAAGTGCTGACTTGTGGAAAGGATTTGGCTCCAGATCTAAGCCTCCTGAACTCATTATTTTTCTATAACACCTACAAAAATTTGGCTTCGGATACATGAAGTGCGAAATGACTGTTTGCATCGTGCTATGAACCTGAGAAGTTGCACATATCACAGTATCACAGACAGATCACACTGTTCCAAGTAAATACATATTAATACAGATCAAACAAAGCACGGTCTCCTCATAGCAAGAAGGTCCTGGGTTCGAGTCCCGGGCTTGGGCGTTTCTGTGTGGGGTTTGCATGTCCCCCCTGTGTTAAGTGGATTTCCTTTGGGTACTGTGGTTTTCTTCTGCAGTCCAAAGACATGCACATTAGGCTAATTGGCTGTTCCAAGTTGCCCCTATGTGTGAGTGTGTGTGTGTGAATTTCTGTGTGTGTGTTGGCCCTGGGATGGTCTGGTAAGCTGTTCAGAGTGCACCCCACCTTTGTCCAGTGTTGGCTGTGTTACGACACAGTCAGGGGCGAGCCGTAATATACGGGTTAATGAAAGAGATCACGATTGCTGTTACGTTGTTTTCTCTTTTTTTAGTGGTCTCTTCTTCTGAAGCCAGCCAGGCCAAAATAATAAACAATACACATCTAACTATACACATACAATTTAATTTACCTAACACCATAAAGTAGGTTACTGTTCTGAAGGTCAGCGGTTCAATCCCCACTATCACCACTGTTGGGCCCTTAAGCAAGGCCCTTAACCCTCAATTGCTCAGTTGTATAAAAATATGATTGTATAATTTAAGTTACACTATAGTGTATATATAAACTTCTAAGATACTTATAATGTTAATATATACCTGTACATTTTAAGAGACAGTGTAAGAATGTAATTTGACATGATATAATCTGTTTACATTAAGATGGTTCCTCAGTGACGGTGTAACATGACCAGTAGCAACTTCCAACATGGTGGACAGGTGTGGCTGTATGCTCCGGGTGAAGCCCGTCAATTTATTTGATATCTTTGTAATTCATATTTCTGCTGCTAACCTTTCTGCTAAAAATTAATCCTTTGGAATAAAAAAAGGGACATAAATTTATTCAGTGTAACTGATTCTCACTTATCACTGTTTTTTCTTCTTCCTCCTCTTGCCTAAGCTTTCTTTTCAGACTTCCTGAACCATAGGTTTGCTTTGTGATTTATAATCCTGCAGATTTAAAATCACAGACCTCCTGGGAGGCTGGCAGTGAGCTAACGGATGGGACCTGATCGTGTTCTTGCAGTTTCCTGCATACAACTGATCCTAGAATTTAATAGGATTTTTAGGAATTAATTATGTATTCACGGCCCCCTTTCAGCTTGGAGCAATTGCCTGCTTTACCTGGTTGTGATGGCCCTGTTTGTACTGGCACCAAGAATAAATCATTAATACATTTGAAGATATTTTTGCCCAATGCCTAAAATACCCCCATCCCCCATGTGCAACACTTAGAGCTGGACATGGCATTGTCTTCAACCTTGACTTCAGATCAGGAAATAATTTTTAGCAAATACAAACTCTAATTTTATTCCAATGAAGATACACTGTAGGTGTAATCATTCTTACAGTGCGTTTAAGGATCAACAAACCACAGCCACACTGACACTAAGGGAGTGATCACACAAGAGGTGTGACAGACTGATGAGATTTTTTTATTTCTTGCAAATCTTTTTGCTAATTTTTTTAAATTTGCATCAATATGTTTTGCAACTCCACATGCAAATGAATATTCTGTGTCTTGAATGCATATATTGTGCAAAAGTTGCAGGAAGGTTGCGAGACAATTTTTACAACTGATTTGTGAGTTATTTGTGATTGGTTTGCGGATGTTTGTCGAAAGAAAATCTCCTGTTGTAGAGCAGTCATGTTTTGTTTGCTTTTTGTTCTTAAACCATTCGATTTTATTTGCGCATTATTAGCTTGAACAAAATGCAAATAAAAAACGAATGAAGACAAATTATTCGGAATCTGGCGAATGCCAGCAAGTCTCTAACTTCCCGCGTGGTAGTCTCCAACTTTTCGCTTTTACTTACAAACAAATAACGAATAATTTGCAAGCAAAACAACAACTCTGCGACCTTCTCAAGACATGTGCGGACTGTTTGAGAAAAGTTTGAAGCTACTCTGCATCAGAGCCTCGTTTTGTGACATTCCCAAACATTTCAAACATGTCTGAAATGTTTTTGCAATCAGTTCACGAGCCAGGTGTCCAAAATGCAATGTCGCAAAAGTAGCACAACAAATTTGAGAATGAAAAATGACAGCTGCAAATTGTCATTCACGTCAGTCACTTTTCTATTGCACCTCTAGTGTTTTCACCCCCTAAAGGGTTGACGATATGATGGTGTTACGTGACCTCAGCTGCCTCACACTCAAAGACACTCAGCTGTGCAAACCCTCGTTAAGCTCTGCATACAACTGACAGATTCTCCCACCATGTAAATAATCATTTCAATAATAATTAAATGTATACCTGCTATTGTACCCCTTCCAACACACACACACACACACACACACACACACACACACACACACACACACATATAATCCCACCACAACCTGGCACTCAAGGCTAGTGCTCCATGGCTTCTCCAATAATACTGCAACATGATTTCTATCCCTGGATTAGTATTCTGCTCAGATGGTGGGATAAAACACAATGCAGCAGCTCTAGAGGTGCACAGAACACAAAACTTGAAGTACAGAATTGATTTCAAAAGGTTAGTTTTATTGATAAACATATAAAAAAAAATTCGCAGTGTAAGGCCAAAACCACAGAGGAATTTGTGTTCATGTATTTTTTTCCTTTGTGTGTATACTGTGTGTGTGTGAGTGTGTTAGTGTCCTTGTGTGATCATACACATGCATTTTACCAAGATATAAAATCTAAATCTTACAGGTTCGCCATATTTTGTTGTCTTCACTCCACTTCATACAACAGTTTCTTGTGTCACGTTAACACATATTCACGAATTTCTGAACATCTTTAGAGTTTCCCCAGGAAAAAAACGTATGTTATGTAGAAGTGTAATGGTTAGCATGTCCACCTTGCAGCAAGAAGGTCTTGGGTTTGAGTCCCAGGCTCAGTGAGGGCGTTTCTGTGTGGAGTTTGCATGTTCTCCCATTGCTTGCATGTGTTTCCTTCAGAGAGACTTTCAGTGAGCACAAACAATCTTTTAGTCAAACAGGTTAAAATTCATTCTCAGTATCTCAGGTAGGTCTGCAAACCGGATACAAACAGAAAGCACATCGTTCAAGACTTCGGTGAGAGCCAGATGAGGCAGTGTGTGTTTACTAAAACAGTGCATACACAGACAAACAGCTGAAAGGGCAAACACAAAGGTACCCAATGGTGAATTGACAGGAAATAAATGGTCTGAATGACATAATAAGAGAGCAAGCAGACAGAACAGATAATTGAAAGCCCAGGGAGAAATTTATTCATTGATTCAATGCCACTTAATATTATTACTGTTGCAGGGAGGATAGAGCCTATCTCAGCCAACTCTGGGTGAAGAAACGGTACACCCTGAACAACTAGACAGTCCATCACAGGGCCAACACAAACACACAACTATTTAACTCACATCTAGGGGTAATCTGGAACAGCTAATCAGCCTCATGCACGGGGAGAGCATGCAAACACCACACAGAAACACGGAACTCAAACCCAGGACCTCTTTCCTATGATGCAAAGGTGCTAACTACTACATCAAAGTGCCACCCCACCAAGGGAATAATGATCACCTTAACTAACAACAGTTTGGCAGGTGAGTGCATAAGTGACGGTGAGAGGTCAGTCCCAGCTGGGGAGCTGGACTGGAGTGTAGTCACTGCAGTGGAGGCAGTGATGTGACATATATCAATGTATTTCTTCAGAACTGCAAATACTGAAACAGTTTCAGACACTTGTTTTCACTTTATGTATATATAAACTCTTTCAGTATCTAGCAATTTAACTAAAGAAATTCTCTTCATTTAACTAAAGAACTTCAGCTTGGTCCCATGAGACAACACCAAGAACTGGAAGCCCCTCTAAAATTGATGAAAAGTTAATGTGAAAACTGCCTTCAGTGACATTTAAGATGCTGCAGGAATTTCTTGCAGTTGCTGGTTGTGTTTTACATGTGACAAAAATCTCATGTATGCTTCATATATCTACCAAGCAATTTTTCTTTTGCAAAAAGAACAAAAAAAAATGAACAAGTCTAGCTAAAGTTTACAAGAAATTAATAAAGTCTCCAAACAGCATGTGAGGAAAATGTATCCTAGTTTGATGGGACCAAGTTTGGACTTTGTGGCTATATTTCTAACAGGAATGCTTGGTATCAAAGGAACACTGTGCATCACCATATGAAAACCATACCCACAGTGCAGCATGGTGGTGGCGTGATTACGCTTATAACTGTTTTTCTTCAGACGAAACTGGGGCTTTATTCAAGGTAAACAGCTCCAAGTACTAGTAATTTTGAGAAAACCTTTAGGGAAAAAGCTGCATATTATTTAACACAGTAAAGGGTTCTTGTTTCTAAATAAATAGTAAATAAAAATAAAATAATATCTGCCAGTTGAGTAAGCAATTATTTATTTTTTTATTTTTATTTTTATTTTTTATTTTTTATTTTTTTGGTCGTGACTGGGGGTTAAAAAGTGTTCAGTTCTACCTATGGGAATTTTTTAAATTTGCTTAATTTAAGTAAATATCTTACTTATCTTAATTAACAGAATTGTAAGTGAAAATGTTTGTGTTTATTTTCAAACATTTGTTTTATGGTGTCTTAAGATATGTCTAAAGTATAGACTCCAGTCCCTTACCGTCCCCCAAAACCCTAGTAGGATTAAGCAGTTCAGCCAATAAATTGATGTATTCTCTCACACTGACGTATATTTCTGTACACAAAAACAGAACCAACACGTACTACAGTAAGTCTAGATAGCCAGCATGATGGCATCAACAAGATTTTATGACATAGACCTTTTATCCATTAGTATTGCAGGGAATCTCTGGCTGAGAATCAGGGTACACCCTAAACAGGTCCACATTAATAAGAGCCCTGTCCACACTACAGCATCAGAATCAGGTTTAACCAATCTGAATCGATGAGAATCAAACTACAAGTGAATCTACAATGTATGCTCATGTAAAAAAAACATGCAAACATTCAGCAAGGTGAAAGCCACACTAAACCACAAGGTTCTAAGTGCTCTAACTCCAGAGGTCTTTGTGACAAACTCATCATGCCAGGCAATGGTTGGAGTGACCAGGACACAACATGTCTCAGTGAATTGAAGCATTCTGAAAGAATCCAGAGAGAGCTTGAAGAAAATAAGAGAAGTATTGATATTTACAAGAGATTTCTGACAACAACCTGGACTGCAGGAGACCTGAGGAGCAGTGCCAATTAAAAGACTGAGTATACTGGGGCAGTATACTCAGGAGAAGGATAACAACAGCACTTTAGGTATTTCCAGAGGTGTATGAGGTATGAGGTGCTGAGGTATGCCACCTTATAACAGTGTGAGTAGACCTTATGAATTGTGATGGCCATATTTGGACCTCTATTATAGCCAATAAGCTATATGGGTCATTTTCTGTAACTGGTACCATAAAGTGTGACATTGGGGTGAAAAATTCACAATCCCCAAATTTCAATGTAGTCCAGTTTATTTCCCCCCATATTGACCATAATTTCATGTACCATTGTAACAAAGACAGTGAGAGAACGACTTCATGCACATAACTGCACTTTTATTAGTAACAAACAGGAATAAATCCGTTTGAACACCAAATTCATCTTCAGATTCATTCACGTATGGACACCAAATTCATCCCATGTGTGTTTGATGAGTAAATTAATTACGGCTTGGCTATGTTTGAAATAAATACACTTCAGGAGGAACTCAACTGTACAGTGAACATTGTAAAATGGAACGTCACCCCTCACAGGAAAATGGGTCGGTTCTGAATGTAACTGGCGTGGACACCACTGGTTACACGCAGAACCGTAAACTGATGTGCGATTCTCAGTACACAAAGGAAGAAAAAAAGAAATTTCTACTTTGGATATAAATTTTAATGCAAGATCTTTATTGCAAGCCCTATTACTTACATTTTGAGTTAATACTTTAGTGATAGCATGGCATGAAGCATAAGGAACAAAAAAAGTCACAATTAATCCACACATTGCAACACATCATCATGGTTCATTTTCTGGAACCGCTTAATCCTAATTAGGGTCACCTGGAGGCTGGCGTCCATCTCAGCCGGCTCTGGGCAAGGGCAGAGTACACCCTGGACAGCTCACCAGGCCATCGCAGGGCAGAAACACGCGGACGGCAATGCAGTCTACTCTTTACGAAAGTCAGCAATGGTTGTTTTACATGCCTCTCACCACAGACAGTGAGAGACATGGCTGACCTTTGATAACCCAATTAGCTGTACTGGGGGGACAGCAGTGACAACTTGGTGACAGTGGGGCTTTAACCCCTGACCTTTGGATCAGTAATGCATCACCCTACCACCAGGCCACCATTGCCCCATATTGCAACACATTTCACAGAAAATTTTCAATATTTTTTTTCCACGTCTGAAATATGACTCATATGGTTTCAAGAGTAGGTATAATTCTGTTTATAGTGTTGAGATAAAATTTTCTATTAGTACATAAGCAACATGTGGGTTTGGTAGTCCACCTTTTTTGGCATGTGGTTTATAGTCTTGTTTTGTACAATAGCAAATGCATTCAGCTGATCTGTATTTCTTGCAGTCTTCAATTTTAATTTAATTTTATTTGTATAGTGCTTTTTATAATTGACATTGCCACAAAGCAGCTTTACATAGTAAAAGTATTTTAAGGAGGAATTTAAACATTTTTCTACAACCCCCAACACATCCCTAATGAGCAAGCCAGTGGTGGCAGTGGCAAGAAAAAACTCCCTCAGTTGACACAAGGGAGAAACCTTGAGAGGAACCAGGCTCAAAAGGGAAACCTATCCTCATTTGGGTGAAACCATAAAATACAAACCATATAAGAAAACTGCATTACAGTCCAACATGTAGTCCGGTTGGTTATACCACAACTGTAAGTCCTAAATAATTGCAGCAAAATAGTTTATATCACCAGAAGTGAAAAGTCATCTTCACAGTCGCTGAGTGCAGATCTAAGCCCATATGAATCTTCATCAGCAGGAGTGAGGGGCTTCCAAGATGAGAACTCCAGTCAGCATCAGCACACCAGGAGAGACCACAGAACTCACAAAGCAGAAGTTTCAGCGGGATCAGGATCACCGACGTCCAAGAAGTAGCATGCATACCTCAGAAAAAACACAGAGAGAGAGAGAAAAAGAGGAGAGGGGAGGAGGGAGAGAGTCTTGCCTTTGTGTTTTCTGGTCAGTAATATGGAGAAAACACAGCTAAACTCTAAAAAACTAACACAGAAACACTGGCCACCACCATTGCTGCTATAATGCCTTTCCATGATACACTGCTAGTTTTGCGTCTAGTGAACATCCATTCAGGTTTGGTTTTAATAGTTAGGATGCACTTAGAATTGATTTTGCGGTTTCAGATATGAACATAATCGAGTCGTAGAACCAATCTTGACAAAACCACAAAATGCCCCCACAACCAATATGAATCAATCTTGATGTGGACTTGCTCAAAAAGATAAACAACTATTCACAGTCACATCCAATAACTTTTAATACAGTCAGTACCCCCTTAAATCTGGAGCCCATGATCATCACCTAAATTAAGAGTTCCCTCCACTGAAATGATTTGCCAGGCCATTACTGTAGACCGCAGCAGTAAATAAAAAAGCATCTGAAAAGTTCAGCTGAGTTGAATGACTCAAACAACTAAGAATTACATTTCTTTGCCTTAAGAAGCTCAGGGTTTTTTTGCTGTATATATTTGGTAATTCTCCCTTTGTGCTTTATAACACCTTCCTCTTTGCTCTTTATCATTTAACTGATTTTGAGTAGAAAGTATAGCTCTATACACTTCAGAATTCATTCTGTTTCCACTATCAGCAGTCACATCATCAATAAACACTAGTTTCAATGGCTAGCATGTTGTTTGACAGATGATGTGGTATGCTTTGTCTCACAAGCCCTTCCTTTAAGAAGCCCTTTTTCACAAGCCCTTTCCTGTTAAAACTTAACAGATTCATATTTTTTTCTGCTTTTTTCTGCATAAATCTCTGAAACAACTTCCGCCCGGCTCAAAAAT
>JAQMYF010000016.1:10696810-10709310 GCA_030014195.1 Neosilurus mollespiculum
CAGAGACCGGACATAGACACCCAAAACCGTCTTGCTGCTCAGCTGTATTTGATGACGATAGCACTTCTGCCATATCTATGACCTTGGAATGGTGATTTTTCTCCACTGCTCTTTTCACAGATTTCCTGTGTCATTCAGTGGAGCATTTAGGTGGTATCAGTCTCTTACTGAACGTGCTCCTGTGCCTGATCAGCAGGTTGTGAAGTGGGTGGTTCAGTATTGTCTTTATTTTGGACAACATTCTCTTCTCCGACACTACCGCCAGAGAGTCCAGCTCCATCCCCACAATGTTACTGGCCTTGCAGATCAGCTTGTTTGGTCTGTTTGCATCTGCAACCCTCAACTTGCTGCCCCAGAATGCAACAGTATAGAGCATAGCGCAGGCCAAAACAGACTCATAGAAAATTCTAAGCAGTGTCCGGCAAATGTTAAACAACCTTAGCCACCCCAAAAATAGAGACGGCTCTGGAGATGTCTGGTCTCTTGAAGCATGAAAAACTGGGCATTTTCTTTGTTCCTTTTTTTTTTTTTTTTTTTACATTTTATACTTCTAACATTTTCCTACTTTGCATCTCATTATATCTGTATTTGGTTGTGGACTGATTTATTTACTTGTGATGCATAAATTTTAGGCTCCAACCCAATCTGATCCATGCCTCCTTTATAGCCCGCACTTCCGTAGGGCATGTAATAATGGCATTTGCACCCTTATGCACTTCTTTTTAAGGGGTCTGTTGTTTCGGGCACAGCATGAGTTTGTTTTGCAGCTCTGAGTACACAAACTAGATTTCTCCTCCATGTTTATTTGCTTTGGCACAAATAAAAAGGATAAATCCTAATGAATTGGTTCACTGAAATAAATTACAGAGCTACATTTGCTTTTCATATATTCTTATGTTATGTGTACTCTGCCAGCAAGTACTGGGTGGCTTGTATAATGAGAGAGAGCTGTCGGCTCATGGCTTTGCATCTATGAGACAAGCATGAGAAACCAACGTTATTGCATTATTGTGTCTGGTATTAGCAAAACACTAAGATATCAAAATCGATTATGTAACAAAATATCCAAAGAAGGAGAAAGGAAACAGATCACACAATTTTGCATATATATATCCACTGATAATGGATCCCCCGATAATGGTGGGTCTGGCCAACATCACTGTCAAGTCCATGTAATACCTCCACCAAGGTGGTTATGTTTTCACCGGCGTTGGTTTGTTGTTTTGTCTGTCTGTTAGGAACATTACTCAAAGAATTAGAAACAGATTTTGATGAAATTTTCAGGATAAGTCAGACATGATACAAGGAACAATTGATTAAATTTAGAATGTAGAAGCAGGACAAATGATTGTTAAATTATGATTGTGATTGATAAACTTGTATTATGGTTGTTGTATTGTAATTGCTGTATTATGATTGTTGTATTATGATTGGTAAAAGTGTATTAATTGTAGTTGAACTGTTAAATGATGATTTATGTGTAATAACGTTCATGAGCCCTTCACTGAATGGACATTTTTTTCCCATAATTTTCCTTTCATAGATTATATTTTCCTTTAATTACAATTAATTCCTATAAGTGGTTTCTGCTGTATTGTAAGCGATATAAAATGCAATACTGTGCCTTAGTTCAGATACCAAAGCCCCATTTTTGTTCAATGAGATTTCATTTGGTGATTAATGGCAAATTATTTTAGATTAAGAATAAATACAAATGTAGCAAGCATTATAAATACGACCAGCTACAAAATGACAACATAAGCGGCATACCTGCTAACAGATATACTTACCATTATTTCTAAGTACAAAAGCACTCTTGCAGTATTTTAACAAATGTTCACAAATATGAAGGGCAAAATCTTGGAAAAGATGTACTGAGTATTACAGGTGCACAGGGGAGGACAGCCTCTGCTCTTGGCAGCTGAGCCTCTCGCCTTGCCTGGAACATGAACAATACTGGCAACAGCCAATGATAAAGTACTGAGGTATTGACCCTGCTGGCCTGAGACTAAACTGTCTTGGAAAGTCAATACCTTTCCGCTGGCATGAGGCACGGGTTTCTGGCAGCAAAGGCATATGTGTGATATGAAGACATGCAGAGGACCTTGGTCGCTGAGTCTGGCAGCTTTAATGCCGTTGAATTTCTCAGTTAAGTCCCTATGCAGTTCTATAACTGAAGATTTTGCTTATATATAACATTCCTCAAAAGCCTTAAATGATCTCACTGTACCTACCAGCATTTTGCCCAATATTGTGAACTAACGAAATAAACTTACACACTCATTTAACGAGCTGCTTAATTTTACTGGGGTCAAGAAGAGGCTAAAGCCTATGTCAGCCAACACTGGGCAAAGACAGGGTACACCCTGAACAGCTTGCCAGACCATTCCAGGACCAAGATACCCACACCCATTCATATTCAATTTGAAACTGCCTGTTATCCTAATGGGCATGTCTTTTGACTGTGGGAGGAAACCAGAGGAAACCCACACAAGCATGGAGAGAACATTGAAATGAACTACAAAAAATATATATATTATTGAATTGAAGTGTTAGATTTAGGATGTGTGGGGGGCGGTACGTCTACCTCACAGCAAGAAGGGCCTGGGTTCAAGTCCTGGGCTCAGGTGTTTCTGTGTGCAGTTTGCATGTTCTCCCTTGTGTGGGTTTCCTTCAGGTATTCCGACTTCCTCCCACAGTCCAAAAACATGCACGTTATGCTAATTGGCTGTTCCAAATTGCTCCTAAGTGTGAGTGTGAGTGTGAATAGTTGTGTATGTGTAACCCTGCAATGGTCTGGTGAGCCGTTCAGGTGTACTCCGCCTTCGTTCAGTGTCGGTCAGTGTCAGCCTCCCTGCAAACCTGACAGGATTAAGTGGTTCAAAAAATGAATGAATGAGAAAATGTCTGGCACAGTTCATAGCAATATAGTGTGTATTTTCAGCCTCATGCACCGAACTGCAAGAAGCAGAAGTTATTCTAGAGAGGCATTTCCCAAAATGCAGAGCAGGGAAAGGTGAGGTAGCAGGGGCAAAGGTAAAGATCAGTACCTAAATATGTGAAGGCTGAATACCCAATTCTCCAGGGTGTCGGTAGGGTAATCAATAATTAATGCCAGAGACTGCATGTTTGAAATGCAGATGTGAAAACAGAGAGCGTGATACCGTTCTTCAGTGGAAGCATATTTGGAAGCTAAAAGGCTGAAAGGGCTCCTCAGTAAGCAGACCGAAGCGGATGTCCTGGGTGCAAAGCAAGGCTGATGTTTTAGATTAGATGCCCTTCAGCCACTAATTACCTGAACACTCTTTCAAGTTTTGCACACTTCATAACTACAGTGAACAAGTGTCTGATTTGGCCAGGGGGTGGGGGAGAGGATCAAATGGATCACAGTGAGAACAGGATAGTGAGTTTGAATGGTGGGTGGAGGGATTCTGGGTAACATATGTGAAGGATGAAAGGCTGAATGTCTGAAAGTAAGCCATACTGTTTGATACAACTATATAACTGAGAATTGGCTTCATTTTAAAGAAGCTGATAATCCTCTTTAATATGAACACCTGTACACCTGCTTGTTTATGCAGTAAGTCAATCAGCCAATTATATGGCAGCAGCACAATGCCTAATGCCACAATGTTCAAGCATATACCCTCTTTTTTCCGTTGATAGCCATAGTGGCGTTTTTATCAGTGCTTGTTTTGTTTTTGTGCCTGCCTTTACAAATAATAATTTTATTAACAAATATTATTTATATTACAATCATAGATATCCAGTCCAAACTAGACTGGCTATCACATGGTTTTTACAATGCAGCAAGACTCAAAAAGATGACTGTGACCATTTGTAACACAAACACACTGGTGTTTTCAGTGGTAAGTTT
Organism: Neosilurus mollespiculum; assembly: GCA_030014195.1. Classification (NCBI taxonomy): domain Eukaryota; kingdom Metazoa; phylum Chordata; class Actinopteri; order Siluriformes; family Plotosidae; genus Neosilurus; species Neosilurus mollespiculum. Next base: position 10,700,688 of record JAQMYF010000016.1, read on the forward strand.
AACTAAAAACACTGCCACGGTTTTAAGGTTACGCATTTGTATTTCAACTTTGATGCTTAACTTGCCAGTAGACGACTCAACTCGACTGTACAAAGCCTCGATCTCTAACATATTTGGAAGATTTATATTAAACTCCATATAATTTATAAAAATCATTTTTAAAAATCTCAATAATTAATTATATATTATGTAAATAATTATACTTGTGATTTTTAAAATAAATTCATAAATTATGTAAATGTAATTATTAACTTATTAGTCAAATGTGTTAATTGTATAATTTATATTATAAATTATATAAATAATTATTCATTCATTTCTTTTCTAAGCAGCTTAATACCAATTGGGGAGGGACTCAGCTGACTCTGGGCAGAGGCGTGGTACACCCTGAACAGCTCACCAGGACATTGCAGGGCCAAAAAACATACGACCACTCACACTCACACCTAGGGTTAATTTGGAACAGCCATGTGCATGTCTTTGGACTGTGGGAGAAAAACCCACACAAACGTGGAGAGAACATGCAAATTCCACAGGGAAATGCCGTTGCCAAGCCTGGAGCAACCCTCTTGCTGTGAGGTGGACGTGCCTCCGTGCTGTCAACCCTCTTTATTCATATTGTCATGATAAGAGCTTGTAACAGGTTGGTTTAGGGGAATAATATTCTACAGATATGTTGACTTTAAAAGAGCGATTCACTTTTCTCTCAGCTCTTAAAGTTATCTACAGGAAATCAGGCAATCTTGATGATATCAGTATAAACACAGTGTGCCATGGAAATAATTTTTTAACCATTTGCCTTCACTTCTGCTCTTCACTCAGCAGTGTTTATTTCACACTCGAAGGGATGAGGTTCATCCCTTGAGCAAGCCAGTGGTGGCACCCATGAGTTACATATACTCTTTTACTGAAATTGGGGGTAGCCGTAGCCTAATGGTTAGAGAAGCCGCTTTGGAACCAAAAGGTCGTTGGTTCGATTTCCAAACCAGGAGGAAAAATGTGTATGGGTGGGGGAGTGAGCTTCACCTTCCCTTCCTCCTCCTTCATGGCTGAAGTGCCCTTGAGCCAGGCATCTAACCCCCAACTGCTCTCCAGGCTCCCCCAATGTGTGTGGCAGCCCACTGCTCCGAGTGTGTGTGCTCACTGTCTACGTGTGTGTGTGCTCACTTTGGATGGGTTAAATGCAGAGAAAATAATTTCCCTTGTGAAATTAATACAGGATATCAACAAAAAAAAAATTATGTGATTTCTGTGATTATAACATAAAGCCAGACATCAGTGGATCTTTCCGGTAACATCAGTCCTTGCCCCTTGTGAAAGTATATGCAACACTGGGCATGCTCAGAGACATGTCATCTTCCTCATTGGCTGGTAATGATGCAAACTCGTTGGATTGGCTGGGCTACATCACTGACCCCGTGTATCATAACACATTATTGTCAGGTGCTGAGCTGCACAAACAACAATTTGTTGGCAAAACTTTAGCTGCATAAACCATTTTGATTTTATCATCATGCTCATCTCTGGCAGCATTTTCGTCCTCAGAGTCACTAGAATCCTCCCTCTCTGGTTCAAATAGGTCACCATTTATTCACATTTCCTCCAAATTGCTGCCATGATTGCTTATTAAAAAGGTTTTTTTATCACCTAAAATGTCACTGAACAGATCTGCTTATTTACTTGCTCTAGGTAAAATGGACCAATGAGATCATGTTACTTCCAGGAAGAAACAACTGCTAACCATTGGTTCAGACTCCGCTAGTAATCCACAGGATAAAGTCACTCTGTTTTGTGCTTTTTATGGTTATTTATGTTAAAATGAGTCTCTGTATCACTTGAACATATTAAACAGCACAGATTATGCTAAAAGGATGACCAAGACTAGTACACTTTAAAAAACAATATTCATACACACTAGGGTAATATCAGCAATGGAAAAAACTAGACCGCACATCTCATCACATTGGCCTAGGTCACCATGGCAAATTAGCACTGACTTCCAGTCAGGGCAGAAAGCACTGCACACGACTATAAACATCAGTCCCCTTTAGGAGGGCAACTGTGCTAGCTACAGGCCTAATGCAATGGAGTCCAATAAGTGAACTGTCACTTTACAATGAACAAGACATGCTGAATGTCATAACCTCCAAATTTCACTGCTGGCTGATAAATTCCTCTATGGTTACTCTTATGGGTAAATATCACACCGATCGCTATTCATGAAGGCCATATTTTCCAGATATATTTAACTACTGGCAAATAGTGTTTTTCATAATTCACTCATTCATTCACTCATTTGCTGAACAGTTTAATTCTATTAGGTAAGGCTGGAGCCTATCTCAGCTGAAATGTATGGTACATCTTAAATAGCTAACCTGTCCATCACAGGGCAAACACAAATACAACCATTCACACTCACACCTGTGGGCAATTTGAAACAGCTAATTAGCATAATGCACATGTTTTGGGACTGTGGGAGGAAAACGGAGTACCTGGAGGAAAGCCGTGCAAGCATGGGGGAACATGCAAACTCTACACCGAAACGCCCGAGCCGAGTTGGGAACTGGAACCCAGGCTCTTCTAGCTGTGAGGCGGACATGCTAACCACTACACCACCATACCGCCCACTTATAAACTTCACATGTTTATTTTTAAATAATTTTTCAATCTGACTACTCACTTACTCATTTGCCAAGTGGCTTAATCCTACTAGGGTCATGGGGAGTCTGAAGCCTATCTCAGCCGACACTATTCAGAATGCCATCCAAAAATCTATTAGTTACTTAATTACTGAAAGCGGTAATGCAAGTACTTCCGAAATAGGAAGAGACGAGGTTAGATGCATATTTTCCTTGTACATTAATAGATGGAAGGCCCAGTTGAGCTGGATCAGAGAGAATGCAGTGCAGTTCAGGGTGTGATAATTGCTTTAAGGTAGGAGGGTGCAGGTCAATTTTGGGCTTTGCAGGCAAATGTCAGTGTTTTGAATCTGATGCGGACAGCTACAGGAAGCCAGTAGAGAGAGCTTAGCAGTAGAATGTTGAGGGAGAATTTGGGAAGAATGTAAATGAGTTGTGCAGCTGCATTCTGGATCAGTTGCAGGGATCAAATGGTGCTCAGAGGCAGACCTGCCAGGAGTTGCAGTAGTCAAGCCTTGAGATGACAGTAGAGTGAACAAGTTTCTGAGTTGCCTTAGTGGAAAGAAATAGATTAATCCTTTTGCTAAAGAGAAGAAAATTGACATGATCAAGAAGGATTAAGAATATGAGAGGACAAGGACAGATGATTGTCCATGGTTGCCCCAGGGTTCCATGCAGTGACCGAAAGACAGATCAGAGAGTTGCCCAGATAGACAGCAGTGGAGAATCTGCATGGAGTAGATGTGGACCCCGTTCATGTAACCTGATATAACAGATCTTCTTGATAGAAAGCAAGTCACTGCCATGCTGAACCACAAATTCAAGAACTCCTCAAGGTGTGTGAAATGTTACAGAATATCCTTCCGGGAATACATTTGGGAAATATTTTAATATTTTTAATTACATGTGAGAAGGAAATATTTTGAATAAGGGTATAAATGCAGAAAGGCTTGTGCCTAAACACAATTACTAACACACCTGCTAACCAGCAAGTTACACCTGTCTCAGATTCAATATTACTTTAAACCTGTATGGACATTTAATCTGTATGACTTCACAATATGATCTCATGCATAAAAGTTGCATAAATAAAATTATAATTATTTTTCATTAATATGGAATTGCCCTTTATTATGTACAGTATATTAAAATGAATGTAGATGTTGTGGATGGATTGCATTTACACTATTTCTTAATATTTTATTTGTCTTCATCATCATCATCTTAATCCGCTTGTTCCGGGGTCGGGTCGCGGGGCAGCAGCCTAAGCAGTGAGGTCCAGACGTCCCTCTCCCCAGCCACTTCCTCCAGCTCTTCCGGGGGGACACCGAGGCGTTCCCAGACCACCTGAGAGACGTAGTCCCTCCAGTATATTCTGGGTCGACCTCTGGGTCTCTTCCCAGTTAGACATGCCAGAAACACCACACCAGGGAGGCATTCAGGAGGCATTCTAATCAGATCCCCGAGCCACCTCAACTGGCTCCTCTCAACACGGAGGAGCAGCAGTTCTACTCCAATCTCCTCCTGGATAGCCGAACTTCTGACCCTATCTCTGAGGTAGAGCCCTGCCACCCTGCGAAGGAAGCTCATTTCAGTCGCTTGTATTCGCAGTCTTGTTCTTTCCGTCACTACCCAAAGCTTGTGACCATAGTTGAGGGTATTTGTACAAAATAAAATTCAACCTCACCACTTACATCTCATTTGAGTACATTTGACATCATAAGAAAACACCAACATCAGTCACACACATCTACTGAACTGCTTAATCGTACTAAGGTCGCAAGGGGGTTGGAGCCTATCTCAGCCAACTCTGGGTGAGGGTGGGGTACACCCTGAACGCCTCGCCAGTCCACTGCAGCTTAACATACACAAAATCATTCACACTCAGACCTAGGGCCAATTTGGAAAAGCCAATTAGCCTAATGTGCATGTCTTTGGAGTCTGGGAGGAAACTAGAGTATCCAGAGGAAACCCACGCAAGCCCAGTAGAGCATGCAAACTCCACACAGAAATGACCTCACTGAGCCCGGGAATCAAACCCAGAACCTTCTTGCTGTGAGGCAGGTGTGTTAACCACTATGTCACCATGATGCCCTAGGAGCATTACTAATTAGAAAAATGCAACAGTACCTTTCAGGATTACAGGCTTTCAGAGTGTAATATCAGGCTTCCAATGGGCAACAGGACATAAAGCTCAGTAACCTCAGTACAGTGGATTTAAAAAGTCTCTACAATTTGCCAAAAAGATTTTTGGGATAGTTTTTAGGATGTAAAAAGTAAGATCAAGATAAATCATTTCTGAACCTTTTTGGCCTTTAATATGTACGAGTGAACTGAAAAACAAACTGAAATCTTAAAGGGGGGGGGGGGGTAATTAAAGTGTGCAATCAGTGCAAAAAATAAAAAACTTTTTCCTTTGCCTTTAAAATGTGGGAGTTTTTTTTTTTTTTGGGGTCACCCTGTAAGTCAAAAACAACTGGGAAAAAATATGGTCCATAATTCCTCCTGGGTGGCGAGGATGCCAAGTGGCTGACAGCAACATTAAAGGAGCTGCAGGAATTTCTGGCGAGTACTGGTTGTGTTCTGCATATAACAATCTCACGTATTCTTTCTATACACTGCCTGGCCAAACAAAAGTCTCTAATACAGGGATGTCCAGTCTTATCCGTAAAGGGTCAGTGTGAGAGCAGGTTTTCACTTTAACCAAGCAGTAGCCACACCTTTCACCTGTTTCACACTGACCTCACAAAAAAGAGACTAGTTTGCACATTTGTTTTTCAATTTTGAAGCTGGGTGGCAGCCATCTTTGTGAGATCACTTTACTGTTTAAAGTTATACTCAAATAGCATGAAAAGATGGGGAAACATTTCAATTTAAAACCTTTTTTATTTTGCAAATTTCAGCTATGCAGTGCCTTTTTTTTAAATTAATTACAAATATCAGTAAAATTATTTGTCTTCAAAATTAACACACTCTAGTGCAATCTAGTCTCTTTTAGATCAGTGATTGAAACAGGTGGAAGGTGTGGCTACTGCTTCGTTGAAGTGAAAATCTGACCCTTTGCAGATAAGACTGGACATCCCTGCTCTAATATTTTGTTGCCTTAAGCCTTGTTTCTAGCATATAATCGTCATGGCATTGATGCTTCAATTTTTCAGGCCGAGGCTCAGCAACATTATGTGACAATAAAATGATGTCAGCTGACGGCCTGAATCTGTTCAGTCACCAGGAATTAATCTGAGGTCTCAGCTAGCCAGAACATCTTTTTAGGTTTTACTGTTCAGTTTTACCCTTTTGATTTTGTGTACTCTGAATATTAAAAGAAAAAGACGCAACTGCATTGCAATTCAAACAATGGAATTCCTGTGTGCTCAGTTTCAGAAACACCCCGCCCCCTGTTCCCTTTCTTTTATAATTCTTCAGACTTTTATACACATTCACTGGGGTAAGGCAACACAGGATTGGTCACTTCACAGAATAGGCTAGTTAGAGTGTCTTCAACAAAAGAGGCGTGGTTAGTTACAATGCATTTAATCTATGCAGGGTCTCTGATTTCTACATGTGCTCCTTGGTTTACAGGAATAAAAGAAAACAGAAAGTGTTCTCGGAATAATAATGTCATAAATACATTAACCTGGAGGAGTTCAAAGTTTTAAAAAATGCTTTAAACTACATTTTCTTTCAGTATTTCCGGTGTTTGTGTTGAAATATATGAATCCTGGTGAATATATAGTTTCCACTGCATAGGAAATGATTTTAATCAAACCTTTTAGGACCTCCAGCACAAATCTGTCAATAAATGACATGAATGTTTCAAAATCCTATACTGATGACATCATCACTCTGAGACTTAAATATATATTTTCAAATAACTGCTCATAAAATTGTTAAGACTGAAGCTTAAAGAAATTAATCTGGAGATTTGAATGTGATTAACTGTTATTAAGTGTTATCTTCTCCTTTAATATTTTCTTTTCACTGAAAAACAACCAAATAAATTAAAATCATGTCGCGGAGCACCTGACAGAAATCAATAACCTGATTTTAAAACAACTGAAAAGGCTTGTGAGCTATAAATCTGAGCCTTGTGCTGCTTGGGGAACGTGCAGCATGTATGTGTGTGTGTGTGTGTGTGTGTGTGTGTGTGTGTGTGTGTGTGTGTAGATTAGAGAGAGTGTGTAGTGAAGAAAGAAAGAAAACACATAGTTGTACATTTACTGAATCGACATCCAAGCAACACCAAATGAAAATTATTTAATATTTGATTAAATACTTATTTCATCCCACATCAATAACTGAACATTTTTCGCCATAAAAGAAACACACACATACCTGCCCTTACAGAGCTAAGCATTTTGATTACAGAATCTTATATTAGGACAGCATATTTTTGGGAATGAAGAAGTTTTCCAATGATTCTATTGATGTTTTCCAGGAAAATCTGTAAAAATCCAAAGACACTGAACAGTTGTGGTTAGCACATCTGCCTCACAGCAAGAAGGCCCTGGGTCTGAGTCCCACAGCTCTGGGTACTTTCTTTCAGGTACTCTCAATTTCCTCCCACAGTCTAAACACATGCACAGTAGGCTAATTGGCTGTTCCAAATTTCCCCTAGTTGTGAGTGTGTGTGTGTGTGTGTGTGTGTGTGTGTGTGTTGCCCTGTGATGAATTGGTGAGCTGTTTAGATAGGCTCCAGGCAATATATAAAATATACATAGGGGAGACCAGGGATGATTGTAACAAAGGGGTCGATCTAACAGCATCACTTTCAGTAAGAAGATATAAGCTAAGAATCAAAATTCCTGTCTAACGAGGTATGTGAAATTTGCAAAGTTGTGTGAAATTGTATCCAGATTTTAGAGCAAAATCACTGTTTCCAGGTAAGATAATATTTTTTATTAAGTGTATTTTTTAATTAGTGTTGAAGTTAGAATTATGCGTTCGTTCTTATTTCTTCTTTCTACTGACAATCTGACAGGAGCAGATTAGTGTGTTGGATATAAATAGGAATTGGTTACTAGTATACAATATACACTTATTCTCTGTACATTCAGGTATTATATTATTTTCATGCAGGTCATTCCCGCGACCCTAATTAGGAATAAGCGGTTCAGAAAATGAATGAATGAATGTAGGTCAGGAAATTTGCATATCAGCTTACAGTGGAGATGGATATCAGCCCTCCACTCTCACCTCACCCCCTTCATGGGACGAGAATAAGATTGCTGGTCCTGACTGGGTCTTAGAAAATTTTTTGGCTGTGAGAGGTGCTAGCTAATACTAGCTTGGCAAGTATTAATGAGCTTTAACCACACTGATGTTAAGGGCACTTATATATACCAGATAATCAGACCTCTGAAATGGCCTGGCAAGCTGTCCAGGGTGTACTTTGCCCTCGCCCAGAGTTGGCTAAGATGGGCACTAGCCTCCCCGTGACCCTAATTAGGATTAAGCGGTTCAGAAAATCAATAAGTGAATGAATAATCAGATCTTGGAGGAAGAAGATAAGAAGAATCATTCTCTCACTCACTCATTTGCTGAACCGCCTAAAGGGAACTGAAACCCAAGCTTAATAAAAGCTTGCATACAACGTATATGTCTTTACACAATAAAACAACCCACTATTACAAGCTTCTTTATGAAGGAAAGAAAAACAAGTAATAAATCTGCACACAGGGAGCGACACAATGCTGCAAAAAGTCGCAACTGTGTATATTTTCATTATCAGGTGGTTTTTACTTACAGTTTCAAAGTTGCAATCTGCTAAAATCCGTTTAAAATCCGAAAAACAACAGTTTTTCAAATAGGCTAAGACAAACCAGCAAATGGATTTTAGCAGATTGCAACTTTGAAACTTTAAGTAAAAACCACCTGATAGTGAAAATATACATATGTTCATGTGTAACAGGAGAGTTTGGAAGGCTTGCCTTTCATTTCACTTTAATCCTATTAGGGTAACTGGAGCCCATCTCAGCCAAATCTGG
>JAQMYF010000016.1:10725999-10742569 GCA_030014195.1 Neosilurus mollespiculum
TGTGTGTGTGTGTGTGTGTGTGTGTGTGTGTGTGTGTGTGTGTGTGTGTTGGCCCTGCAATGGCCTGGCGAGTTGTCCAGGGTGTACCCTGCCCAGAGACAGCTGAGATGGCACCAGTCTCCCCGCAACCCTAATTCGGATTAAGCGGCTTAGAAAATGACTGATGCTATATCTAATGTTAACTTTTGTAATGTGCAGCTTGCTGAAACTATGCATGGTTATACTACTTATAGCATTTTAGCCTACAGTACAGATAACAAAATATATTATAGTACCATATATATCTAGATCTGTCATTTATACCACCAAACTTCAGGCACCTGGTCTATCCCTGCTCTAAGCCTTGAAACTGTTGAACCTTGAAAACGTAAACAAATTCAACGTTAATTTTAACATGTTTACATGTTTGTATGTGCATGCGGCTATTCGATCTTTGATTTTGACCTGTGATTTTGATCTTTGATCATTGATTATTACAGACAAATCACAACTGATGTCTTAATAAGTGCCATGATTACATAGATTCATTACAGGATTTGTTTTTACATTATTGTATGTGCAATTTTGTGTATGCACCCAAATTATAAATCCTTTACATGTTTTTAACTTTAGCCAGTAATAGCCAACCATGTTTTGTCATAGCCAGTTATCAGTACTATGACTGGCTAAGCAGCTAACCAGCCACTCCACGAAGTAACCAGCCGATTTCATTGCAGCTGGCTGGCTCCCAGGTCTAGATTCACCTAGTCTTCTATGACAAGAACGCATGTCTAGTTTTGCAGATTTCTCCCTTTAGTCTTCTCTTGCAGTTTAGTTTGAGATCTGATGATGACTTTGCCAATCCAAAGCCTTCCAGTTGCCCCCTGATGAAGTCCTTTGTTGAAGTGGAAGTGTGTTCATTTTCTTGCTGCTGTGGAGGAAAAAAAATCAGGGGTATCAGTCACCATTGTGGGCGCTGTGTGTTTTGGACCCATGAACTGTGGAAGGCCTGTGGCCTGCCGGTCTGAAATGTGAAAATGTCATATATTTGGTCCTCCATAAATCTTATGCAAATTGCTGGACTTCCCCTATCATATATTCAAATTAATTATTGATCATTAACAGCATCAACATGAATATGAATATGAGTACAGAAAGTGTAATATCTTTGGAATGAGTGATCATATTTACTTTATTTAAAGATATTTATAATCCTGAAATGGAGAACTGTCCAATGAAGTCAACTCTAATGAAAAATATATTTAAATTATTGATGATTATACCTATAGAAGAGCAATTGTATGATTTATTGCACCGTTTAATTATTGGATAGGGGCAGTGGTGGCCCGATGGTAGGGTGTTGGATTACTGATCCCAAGGTCGGGGGTTCAAGGCCTACTATCAACGGGATGTCACTGCTGTCCCCCCCAGTGCAACTAACTGGGTTATCAAATGCTGGCCATGTCTCTCACTGTCTGTGGTGAGAGGCATGTAAAAGAACCATTTCTGACTTTCGTCAAGAGTAGGCTGCACTGCCGTCAGCGTGTTTCTGCCCTGCAATGGCCTGGTGAGCTCTCCAGGGTGTACTCTGCCCTCACCCAGAGTCGGTAAAGATGGGCACCAGCCTTCACGTGACCCTAATTAGGATTAAGCGGTTCAGAAAATGAAATTTATTGAAATAATTGGATGCTTTATGTGACTATAGTATGAGGAGGTCTTCACTGAAGTGAGTGTAGGACTATTTTATTTCGGCCATTCCACTCTGTACAAGGACCTTGAAAAAGGTACAAAATGTCCGTCCTAAGCCACAGGGGGCGTCAAGTTCAATCCCTTCATGGTCAACTTGACATATGATGTCATTTCTCAGAAAAAGCCATAGTTAACAAGGGTGGTCTCGATGTACCAATCAGAGATGAAATGTATGATGTCATTCTGTCATTTGTTGGAAACAGAACCAGAGGGACCAATCAGAGTGGAATGGGCACTATATAAGCCAATGCAGAGCTGGTAGACAGGGTCCGTGGTCCTTTCTCAGAACAATTTCTTCTGCGTGAATGATTGTATGCTTTTCTTTTTCTAAAGGCTAAATAAACACCTGAAAAATTAATTTGCATCTTTTGCATCATGAACTGGACACTTTTTGTCACAACACTGCATGATAAAGTTCCTTCTGGTTAGTTTGGATGTTTTTCTCTGTAAATTCATGTATAATGTGTTTCTATTGACGTTCTTTCTGTTTGAATAAAATGATTAGATCCATTCCAAAAGCAGCCATGAAAGTTCAAACCATGACACTACCTCCACCATGCGTCACGCCCATGAACATTTAGGATTATGAACAGATCCTTTCTTTCTCCATTGACTTTTCCATTAGTTTGGAAGATGGTCCTATTTTTACTCTCGATAAGTGAGTTGCATCCTGCAGTATGGAGCCTACGATGTTGTTCTCAAAATTTCCTTCCAGTTGTGGGGTCTGATTTTCTACTCCTGCTGTTTTGGTTCCTCATGATGTTACAGACTATGGTTTTGGTTTTTTTTCATTACTGCTCTCACCTTTTGTCTGGCATCAGTTGTTGATCACCAGTTTAATACCTGTTGCTCGGTACATCAGTGATTCAATTATTTTCCATTCATTTGCCGAACTAATTACTCCTACTTGGATCACAGGGACTCTGTGTCAGCTGACTCTGTGTGAAGGCGGGGTACACCCTGAACAGCTCATCAATCCATTGTAGGACCAACAAACAACTATTCACACCTAAAGGCAATTTGTAACAGCCAATTAAAGTAATGTGCATGCTGTTGGACAAATAACAGTTCATGAAGGCTTTTGGCCAATATAAGGTTTTAAAACACACAAGACTCCACTACTACTACTACTACTACTACTAATAACTACTTTTATTATTATTATTATTATTAATAATAATAATAATGATATTAATAATAGTCATAAAAATAATACTGATAATAAGGGTGGCATAGTGGCGCAGTGGTTAGCACATCCACCTTTCATCAAGAAAGTCCTGGGGTTGATTTCCCGCCTCTAGTGTTTCTGTGTGGAGTTTGCATGTTCTTCCTGTGCTTGCATGGGTTTCCAGGTACTCCGGTTTCCTCCCACAGTCCAAAAACATGCACATTAGGGTAATTGACTTTTCCAAACTGCCCCTATGTGTGAGAGTGAATGCAAATGGTTATGTGTGTGTTGGCCCTGTGATGGCCTGGCAAGCTGTTCAGGGTGTAGCCCGCCTTCGCCCAGAGTCGACTGAGATGGGCGCCAGTCTCACTGCAACCCTAACTGGATTAAGCGACCTAGAAAATAAATGGAATGAATGAATCAATGAATAATAGTTATGATAATATTAATCACAGTTTTTGAGCTATTGTAATGAAAGGAAGACTGTAACCACCAAGCTCTGCAAGACACAAGACTCCTGGCAAGACTCCTGGCTCAGCGCCAAGGCAGACGAGATCCAGAGCTATGCAAACAGACACGACTCAAAGCGATTCTACGACACTCTGAAAGCTGTCTATGGTCCACAGTACTCAGGATCCTCCCCCCTCCTCAGCATAGATGGGAGCATGCTGCTGACAGACAAGGTGCAGATACTGAAGTGATAGGCCAAACACTTCAACGTGCTGAACCGCCCAGCATTCATCAACAAGGAATCCATTCCTTCTCCAATTGCCCCACGTTGCGATCAACTATGAACACGACAACCTGCCCACAGAGCAAGAGGTCCAGGAAGCCATCAAGCAGCTGTCCTGCAGAAAGACTCCAGGATCAGATGCCATCGCTGCTGAAGTGTACAAAGCAGGTGGCCTAGTCATGCGACAAAAACTAACTGACCTGTTTTAGTCCATATGGATCGAAGGCAAGGTCCCGCAAGAGTTCAAGGATGCCACAATTGTCCACATCTATAAGTGGAAGGGCAGTCGCTGCTCATGTGACAACCACAGAGGAATCTCCCTCCTGTCCACAGCCAGCAAGACCCTGGCCCATGTCCTGCTCAACCAGCTGCTTCAGCACCTTGAGCAAGACCTGCTCCCTGAGAGTCAGTGTGGCTTCTGTGCTGGCCGTGGGACTGCTGACATGATATTTGCAGCCCAACAACTCCAGGAAAAATGCTAAGAGCAGCACTGCAGCCTGTACACCACCTTCGTTGACCTGACTAAGGACTTTGAGAAGGTCAGCAGGGACGGCCTCTGGAATATCATGGAGAAGTTCGGATGTCCTGCCAAGTTCATGGAAATTGTCTGACAGTTCCATGACGGCAAAGCGTCAGACCAATTCCCTGTGACAAATGGCGTCAAGCAAGGCTGTGTTCTCGCCCCTACACTATTCATGTTCTCTGCCATGCGGAGTGCTGCTTTCAGCAACTGTGACAATGGCATTTGCATCAGGTACAGGACTGATGGGAAACTGTTCTACGCCAGGTGTCTTCAAGCAGTCACGAAGGTGAAGGAGACTGTCATCAGAGACTTCCTCTTCGCCGAAGACTGAAGTCATGTTCCAACCTGCCCCCGGACAACCGTACTATGAACCACACATCACGGTGAAGGACCAGAAGCTTCAATCTGTCGAATGCTTCAACTACCTGGGTAGCACACTCTCAAGAGTTGTCAACATAGACATCAAGATGAACTACAGGATCTCGAAAGCAAGCACTGCTTTGGGAGACAAGCATCCACACGCTCCTGAGGAAAGCCCAGATCAGATGGACAGGACATGTGCGGTGCATGGTATACAGCTGACTGCCCAAGCAGGTCCTCTATGGCAAACTCTGTGAGGGCAAGCACACTTTCGGAGGGCAGAAAAAGTGCTACTGGGACTGCCTGAAGGTCTCCCTCAAAGACTTTGGAATCAGTGTCAACTACTGGGAGTCACTGGCCGAGTACCGATCCATCTGGCACAGCAAGACCACAACAGGAGCCAGAGCAGTTGAACAGCTGAGAAGAAATGTGCTGCATGCAAGGCCAGAGCCACCAATACCCCAAGCATAGCATCTACCCATGTGTACCCCACTTGTGGAAAAGACTTCCGGGCCAAGATTGGATTGATAAGCCACCTCCGGACCCACTGACCCCGCCCATCAAGCAACTAAGTCATGGTCATCATTGACAACAATGGACGAACAAGGTAATTTTTTAAACAGGCCGTTTCATAGACTACTATAGGAGTCCTTTTTGTCAAAAAGAACCAGGCATTCCCTTAGATATCTGAAGGTTGGAATGTCAGTGTTAACCTCTTATTATAAATGTTCATTCACAGCCTAAAAGCAGGGCTCTGAAGAATTTTTTTTTATTTAGTCAGCGCTGACAACGGAGGTGGTGTTCAGCTGCCTGTGTGGGCACATGAGTATGGACGCGACAGCAAAATCACATACAGCTGTACATCATTTGCATAAGTATGAAGGTTCGAAGATCTGCTATCATTTTAACAAATTTAAATAAAAAAACTCTACAGTCACAAGCTTTGGGCTCAAGCTTTGTCCAAAAGAAGAATATTGCAGATGCAAGCAGCTGAAATGAGCTTCCTTCGCAGGGTGGCGGGGCTCTCTCTTAGAGATAGAGTGAGAATCTTGGTCGTTGAGAGGAGCCAGTTGAGGTAGTTTGGGCATCTGATTAGAATGCCTCCTGAACGCCTCCCTGGTGTGGTGTTTCGGGCATGTACAACCGGGAAGAGACCCAGGGGTACACCCAGAACACGCTGGAGGGACTATGTCTCTCAGCTGGTCTGGGAACGCCTCAGTGTGGCAAAAGAAGATCGGGAGGAAGTGGCTGGGGAGAGAGAAGTCTGGACCTCACTTCTTAGGCTGCTGCCCCCGCGACCCGACCCCGGAACAAGTGGTGGATGATGACGATTATGATGATTATGTATTTAAATTTCAAACAGAGAATTTCATGTAATTATTATCATTTTATAAGACAGATCCAAGTGTGTGATGAATACAAGCGGCTACAACTGAAGAATATTCAATTTAAATTTTTAAAATTACCATTTAATTATTGGATGGGGCAGTGGTGGCCTGGTGGTAGGGAGCTGACCTACCGATCCAAAGATCGGGGGTTCAAGCCCCCCCCCAAGAGCTGTCCAGGGTGTACTCTGACCTTGCACAGAGTCAGCTGAGATGGGGGGGGTGCCTGCCTCCCCGTGATCATAATTTTGGATTAAGCAGTTAAAAAAATGAATGAATGAATGAGCTATGAATAAGTTACATATTAATAAAGATAGTTTGTAGAAAGTGCTCCTTAATTTTTTTTTTTATTTAATTATATTTATACTTACGAATATTGTTTTTATTATTTTACATTTTTATTGTTTTGAATTGTGATGTCACACTGCAGGACAATTTCTGGCTAAGCCTGTAGGAAAGCTTATAAAATAATGAAAAGAATAAAAATATTAGCTAATTGCTAATGGTTCAGAAAAATTTAGACATTGAACATGAGAATTTAATAAAAAATAACAATAAAATGGCATTTCACAAAAAAAGTTTAATCTCCATTTCTCAAGTACACATATACAAAATATTAATATTAATAATAA
The DNA here is from genome assembly GCA_030014195.1 of Neosilurus mollespiculum. Lineage (NCBI taxonomy): Eukaryota > Metazoa > Chordata > Actinopteri > Siluriformes > Plotosidae > Neosilurus > Neosilurus mollespiculum. The sequence goes on from JAQMYF010000016.1 coordinate 10,732,529, forward strand.
TAATAATAATAATAATAATAATAATAATAATAATAATAATAATAATAAAATGTATTGTCTTTGTATTGTATTTAATTAAACACATTTCTAAAACACAGTAATAAATAAAGCACAGCCTCAGTGACATCTCTATATCAGGCACCAGGCTGATCAGTCTTTGTTCTATATGTTCCACGTTAAGTAATTATCTATGCTATTCACACCATTAATTTTTCTTTTTTTATTTATTTATTTTTTTTGTGATGCCTTCATGTTCTGTTGACAAGCATTTCCAAAAGCTAATCTGACAGTCAATGACTTCATTAAGCACAGTATTATAATTGGCTTACTACAGGGGTTCATCTTTAATGGGCTTAAATAGATTCACACCTGAGCGCACTTCATCTCAGCTGTAATGTAAACAGGAGCAATTTCACACTGTAGACACTGAAGACTATCCATTCAAACAGAGCACAAAGCAAATAAAAAGAGCTTAAATACAAATATAAACAGTAGGTCTTTAGAATATCGTATTAGATGTTAAATGTTGATTAGAGATGGAGCTTAACATCATGGTGCAGCATACACAACCTCTCCGTCAGTTTGGAGAAAACAAAAGAGATGGTGCTTGACTTCAGGAGGGCTGGCAAGTCCCATCATGTGCAGCTGACCATCAGCAACGTTACTGTGGAGAGGGTTAACACCATCAAGTTCCTGGGGTTCACCTTGCAGAGGACCTGACCTTCAATATCAACACCTCAGCCACGCTCAAGAAAGCCCAGCAGCGGCTCCACCCCCCTCCGGTCTCCCCATCCCACACTTTATCACCTTTTACAGAGGCACCATTGAGTCCATACACACCTATAGCATCACTTCCTGGTTCAGTCAGATGCAAGGAATATCAGAAACAAAAACTATACTGGATTGTGAAGACTGGCCCCCCTTCTCTCTTCTCTCTGTTGGAACTCTACCAACAATGCTGTATTCAGAGAGACACCAGCATTATAGAGAACCATCACCACCCTTCCCACAGCCTGTTCTCCCTCCTGCCATCAGCGAAAGTTTCAGGAGGATCAGGGCCAGGACCAGCAGGATGCGGAATAGGTTTTTTCCACAGGCAGTGAGGATGCTAAATGGACTGTACCCCCTGCCAAGCTTCCCCATACTATAGCACATGCTAAACAAACTATATACTTTGGCACAATGTACTGTGCATTTTTTAAAGCATTATTGCACTTCCCTTCCCTCAATAATAGGTACTTTATAGTTGACGTTTATATATTTATTATTTATATCCTCTATAATATTAAGTATTGAATACAGCAGTGCAAATGGTTGGTAGAGAATATATTTCATTCTTCTTTCTGTATGTATGTATGTACAAACATAGAAATAAAGGGATCCTGAATATTGATCATTAAGATCCAGAATAAAGAAAGGCATCAGACATAAGGCATCAGTGTAATTAACATCATTGTTTACCTCGTTGGGCAGTGGTGGCCCGATGGTAGGGTGCTGGCTTACTGATCCGAAGGTCAGGGTTTCATAGTCATTGATAGTGGGGCCCATGTTTTACTGGGGGGATGGTGTTCTTGGGGGTGATGAAATTTGTTGGATTTGCGCCAGACATAGCGTTTTTCTTGGTGGACGAAAAGCACCGGACCAGAGCACCTTCCTTCATATATTTGAGGAGTTGTCCACATGCCTTTTGGCAAACTCAAAACATGCCTTCTTATTTTGAGAACTAAGTAATGGCTTTTTTTTCTGGCTACTCTTCCATAAAGCCCAGCTCTATGGAGTGTACGGCTTATAGTGGTTCATGTACACCAGTCTCTGCTGTGGAACTCTGCAGCTACTTCATGGTTACCTTTGGTCTCTGTGCTGCTTCTCTTATTAAGGCCCTCTTTGCCCGGTCTGTGAGTTTGGTGGGCTGCCCTCTCTTGGTAGGTTTGTTGTGATGCCATGTTCTTTCCATTTGAAGATGATGGATTTGATGGTGTGCCGGGGGATCATCAAAGATTTGGATTTTTTTATAACCCAACACTGACTTGTACTTCTCAACAACTTGTTTGGAGGGCTCCTTGGTCTTCATGATGTGATGCCTCTTGCTTAGTGGTGTTGCAGCCTCTGGGGCCTTTCAGAAAAGGTGTGTTTATACTGACAGATCATGTGACACTTAGGTTGCACACAGGTGGACTTCATTTCACTAATTATATGACTTCTGAAGGTAATTGGTTGCAACAAATCTTTTGAGGGGCTTCATAGCAAAGGGGGTGAATACATATTCATTCATTCATTTTCTGAACCACTTAAACCTAATTAGGGTTGCGGGGAGACTAGCACCCATCTGAGCCAAATCTGGGCGAGGGCAAAGTGCACCCTGGACAACTTGCAAGGCCATCACAGGGCAGAAACACACTGACAGCAGTGCAGCCTACTCCTGACGAAAATCAGCAATGGTTCTTTTACATTCCTCTCACTACAGACAGTGAGAGACATGGCCAGCCTTTGATAACCCAGTTAGCTGCATTGGGGGACAGTAGTGACATCCTGTTGATAGTGGAGCTTGAACCCCCAACCTTGGGATAGGTAATCCACCACCCTACTCTGAGTTTTTGGGGGACAAACCACACACCCACAGCCACACCCTTACCTCAAAGCCTTGGTTAATGGTGTTATCCTCGAAACTTAAAATGGATCAGAACTTTTTGAAAACATAAAGGCTGTTTTTTTTTGTTTTGTTTGTTTGTTCTTAATAGAGAAATGATGTGACTGTCGAAGCCCAAATACTTTTAAAGCTAAATGTCGTTAAAGTGACTGAAGCTATACAATAGACCCTAGATTACCGGTCTTGTACATGTACATTTAACATATATTAAAGGCTAAAACTCTGAACAACCGTATATAGAAGAGCAGCCTTGCAGTTCAAAAATCTTTAAAATCTCACAATCACAATCATCTAACAACAAATCGCCTTCTGTGTCCTTTTTACGTTGTCTGAGGCATTTTCTGAGGTTTTGAGTGGTTTTTCAGAAAAGAAAAAAAAATTAGATGCGGCACCTATTTCCAGGTGCAAGTGCTGCTGAAAAACTGGGAATTTTTTTTTATCCAGCCTTATGTAGAGCCTGAAGAAACACTGCCCTCACAGGGAAGCAGTTGAAATGTCTGTGCCTTTGGGGGACTGTGAGTCTCTGTGTGTGGTTCCTAACTGATTTTAATAAATGAGTCAGTTTTTTTGTTATAGGGTGGTGTAGTGATTAGCACATCCGCCTCACAGCAAGAAGGTCCTGGGTTTGATTCTGGGCTCAGGCTTTTCTGTGAGGAGTTTGTTCATGTGGAGTGCATGTTATTCTTGTACTTCCATGGGTTTCTTCCAGGTACTCCAGTTTCCTCCCAGAGCACACACAACCTCCAACATGCACAGTAGGCTAATCGTCTGTACCAGATTGCCCCTAGGTGTGTGTTCTCTGGTGAGCTGTTCAGGGTGTACCCCACCTTCGCCCAGTTTCAGCTGAGATAGGCACCAACCTCCCCATGACCTTACTAGAAATAAGAGGTTCGGCAAGTAGGTTAGTAGGTGAGTCCTTTCTGTATCTTTATAGAATGAAGATATGGCTTTGATTAAGTTCCAGCGCTGGGGTTGTGGTTCTGTTTGAGTATCAGTTCTTCAGAAAAGCTACTGTATCCTTTCATTAGTCTCATGTACATTCTACATAAAGTGGACCCATTAGAGTATTATGTAAACAAATAAAATAAAATAAAAAGATTGTATAGTACAATAAAATGTACACATTGTATACGTATTATCAGTTTCTAGAATGTTTTATTTTTATTTACTTCCAGTGTAACATGTTTGTCTGTCAATCTACAATGTTAATAAGGCTGGATAAAAAAAAGATCCCGGCTTCTCATTAGCGCCTGTACCTGTAAATTGGTGCCACATCGATTTTTTTTTAACGTGCTCAAAACCTTGGAAAATGCTTCAGACAGCGTAAAATCGACACAGAAGGTGATGCCATGTTAGATAGTGAGATTATGAAATTGGTTTAGTTCTGTTTGAAATTGTTCTGTTTTCTAAAGATTTTGGAACTGCAAGGCCAAACTGCTGTTCAATAGACAGCTGTTCAGAGTTTCAGATAGTTAAATGTACATGTAAAAGTCTGGTCATCAAGGGGGGATTGTATAACTTCAGTCACTTTATCTACATTTAGCTTTTAGAGCTTTTGGGCTCATTTCTCTATTTAAAAAAAAAACCTGTGCCGCATTTAGGTTTTCAAAAAGTTCTGATGAGAAACAGAATATATTGTTTTAAAATCTGGCCTAATTACGATTTATTTATTTCATGTTAGAGCACCCTCAAGTGGTGAAATGGTGCATTTTTTCCCCTGCACTTCCTTCGAGCAGGATCTGAGGTCAGTGTGCCAGTTTTGCTGTAGGTACATTAAAGCCTGTCACGTTCCTCACACCATTCTGGAGCAGATTTTGCTGTGTGGCAGGATGCGCTCGCCGACAGAAATTCAACTATCAACGAGTTCTGGAAGATAATGTGAGGCATCAATTTCAGCTGAACCAGAGGTGGAATTTTCAACAAAATAAAACTACACACCATGTGAGATGGTACTAAAGAGCTTGGCTATTGGTATTTTTGTTGAATAACAGATTAAATATGATCAAATTAAGAACTCCCACTCACTCATTTTCCAAACCGCTTCATCTAATGGTTGTGAAGAGGCTGAAGCCTACCTCAGCCGATACTGAGTGGTACACCTTGAACAGCTCGCCAGACTGTTGCAGGGCCAACACACACACACACACACACACACACACACAAAACCATTCACACTCACACCTAAAGACAATTTGGAACAGTCACGTAGCCTAATGTGCATGTCTTTGGACTGTGGAAGGAAACCAGAGTACCCAGAGGAAACCCACACAAGCACAAGGAGAACATGCACACTTCACACAGAAACGTCCCGAGCTGAGCCAAGCCAAGGACTTGAACCCAGGACCTTACTGTTCGGCAGATGTGCTAATCACTATGGCCCCATGCCTCCCTAAATTAATACATGATTAAATAAACATATTTTCCTTGTGGTTTTGTTGATGCACATCACTTTTATCTATAGGCACTGCATTGAATAGGGTGGAATATTTGCTTGGTCAAATATGATTTAAAAAAATTATTTAAAAAATTATAACATTTCCAGGGGACGTATCCTACCACTTGATAAACACTGCCATATCTTCTTCTTTCGTATGAAACTAGACAATATCAGCCAAACGTTGCAGCTATGTTATTGTACCTGCTATAAGATAACCCGCTCGATGCGGGCATTATCTGGTGGGCACACAGTTGGATACGCAAGCATAATGTGTTGCACTGTTCTTTCAAAAGCTGGACAGGTGCAGGTCGCAGATTTTTATAGACCCCAGTTTGTGTTGAATCTGTCCACACCTGTCTGTAGGCAGCTCAGCATGACCCACTCTCTGCTCAAGGTGAAGATCTGACATCTAATGTAACTTTAAACTTAGGGGAGGGGCAGTCTGCTGTCAGATGGTTCTCCAAGCCTCAGTGATGATATAATTTGAGCTTCCTAGGTGTTTTTTTTTTTCTTCGATTGATTGATTTGGGGATTCCACATGTGCAATAAAATAATTAAACATATAAAACCCTGAGGATTACGCAAAAAAGTCCGAAGACTTATTTCAGCTGTGGTCCCCGTAAAAGAAATTATTATGACGACATGGTACAAGTTACTAAGTTAAATAAATTGACTATAGAAAAATAAATTATAAATTAAATAATTACAACATTAAAAAAATATGCAAAACAAAAATAAATGGTAATAAAATAAAACGAAGTGAATTAAACTAACTCAAGAGATTGTAAAAGAAAAAAAACCTTTTTACAGATTTTTTTAAAACTGAATTTGTTTGTGATTAATTGAACATTTACATGTAACCTGTTCCTTTCTGTAGCACCAGGGAACTTAAATGTACTCTTTCCCAGCATAGTATTAAACCTTGGCAAGACAATAGACCCCAGAATAGACCTAGTTTGACTTTGTGTTATGTTATGGCTTTGGTTAACAGAATATTTTGTTCTCATTTTGGGAAGAATTTGAGTACTATTGCATTTAACATCTAAATCTTTATTGGAGTTTCGTTTGAGCTAAACAAGATGGATTCTGTTTTACACAGATGGAAAGACAATTTATTATCAACCAGCCAGTTGTATACCTTTGAAAGCTCGGTACTCAATGATTGTGCTATAACATGAACATCTTTACCGGAGACTAAGAGAGCAGAATCATCTGCATATAATAAAAGCTCACAGTTGATGGACAATTTCATGACATTTACGTAAATTAAAAACAATAATGGTCCGAGTATGCTGCCTTGAGGTACACCACACGATATTTCTACTGTCCCTGACATAACTTCATTTATAATCACTCTTTGTTCTCTACCAGTTAAATATGAACACATCCAATCAACAATGTTATAACAACATACAATAGCTTTAAGTTTATACAATAAATTTGTCATGATTAACTGTATCAAATGCTTTTTGTAAATCCAAAAGTACCATACCTCAATAATTTCCTTGATCAATCTGACATTTTAAATTATCAATTAAATATAGTAAACATGAGTCTGTTGAATATGAATGCCTAAAACCTGACTGTAAATGATACAACAAGCCGTTGATTTGTACAATTACAAATTCTTATAACTGAGTAAACAGCTCTTTCTAATACCTAGATAGAACGCAGAGAATTGAGACTGGTCTATAGTTACCACATTCTGTTTTTGAACCTTTCTTGTATAAAAGGATAACTTTTGCCATTTTCCAGTCTTTGGGAAACTTGCCCGTTTATTGCCAAATAATGTTGTAAAGTTGTGCCAAACTCGATCAACATTTTTACAATCCAACACACTTGACCAGTTAATTTCAGACAGTCTCTGACAAAATATATCTATAGAGTAATGCTTCATAGTTCAAACCTTGATAGTCTTATGACCAGTTGCTTTTGGTTTCATTATTTTTCTTGTGCAAAAAATAGGCAGATGATCACTCATTTCACATGTTAACACCCCACTTCTTTTCACAGTCAGATACAATCAGCAGGTCAGTGGTTGACTGACTAGATTGACATGTCCTTGTTGGATTTGTTATTAATTGATGTAAGTCATACATAGAACAGAATAATTTCAATGACTTTACAAGGGTATTTCCATTAACTACTGATACATTTGTATTCACCTGTGATAACTTCATTTTCAATAAAACCATCTGCATTTGAACACACTTCCTCCATGGTGTCATAGAAATTGTTAATTTCTGTTTGTCTATAACATACTCCAAGAAATATGGGCTTAATATTTGGGAGAAGAATGTAAATCCAAACCACTTATATCCAGCTATTCCCACTTTGGATCCAGGATGGTATCGTCCAGCCAAGTTCCAGTGAAGCGCAACACTGAAAGTTTCCAATGTTAAGCAATATTCCGCACCTCATCGATCTTTGGAGATAGGCTCCTCACATTGAGATGTAGTATGTGAAGACTTTTCTTTTTCAGACCTTGCCATTCATCATTTTTATACGGGGTTTGCATCTTGGCTTCATACCTCAGATCTTGTCAGAATCCCTGTCCCGACACGTTATCCTCCATCATCCGAGCTATCATCTGCCCAAAATCGAAGGACTGACAAACAACAACTGAAGGCAGAGGAGGTTAGTATCTTTGCCATATTTAACAAGTTGCATGTATTTGTCAATAGGGAAGTTGCAACATCTGATATGTGTAAAATTATTACAGGAATCACACAACAGGGCCATGCTCTTACTTCTCACTCCTATACCACAACATGTACATGGAAATTTGGGCTGACTCTCTCTCTTTTTGCCATGGCTGACAGAACCAGGACACTGGTGTACCTCCCCTGATAGAAGCAGACACGTCATGGTTATTATCTCAGTACATCTAGGATTGTTGTTAATTATCCAAAGACTTTCCTTCCTTAGCCTTCTGATAGACAGCTATTTCACCATGCAGTCAAACCAAGTAGACACTTGTTTACAGGTTTCAGGGTGGGGTATGGTGTCGCCCAAAACCAGTGTGTTTTCCCTTATATTGAATAATCAATCAAATTGATCTGTCACATATTGCTTCTCTCCTGAGTCTGTCCATATTAGCAAATGTCTCAACAAATTCAATAAAATTACAAAAACATATGTGGCCAAACCTACATAAACCTGACTAGTTTTTACTGCACTGCTATCAACACCAACAAACATCTAAAGTCTAAACATCACCACAATAACAACCAACCTACAGCTAAAGAAGAGAGCATCCAGATAATAATGTGCATTTAAGACACTGTTTACCTTTTATTCATCCCCCAGTTTTTGGTTGCACAGCAATGTCAACTGTAAAAAGCGCTATGCAAATAGAACTGAATTAAATAAGTTTGGAAAGATCTTGATTTTTCTTGTTCAATATAAGGTTTTTGTATAAAAGCACAAGGGCTGTGTAGTGCTGTGGGTAGCCTGTTATGAAAACTGGTCCCAGTGAGTATGAACCTCTCAGTCCTGGAGCTGCAAGTTGATTTTCTCCAGGTTTCTGTCTTTATTGCAGGTTTGGTCTTGTGTATGCTGCTGTCAGAAAACTTTTGAATGTTTTTGGTCACAGGCGAGCAGGCAGGAAAATTCACATCAGAGAAACACGTGTGTCGCGAAGCGTCTTCAAGTGTCAAAGGTTAGGTGCATGATGGGAAAATGGGCAACGAGATGACACATATTGCCAGCCTAGTTGTAAAACTTGACACTGAGCTGGTAATGGGCCTCCTTGGTGTTAGGTTGGAAGGCAGTTGTGGTCATCATCACCAAACACAGCTTTAGTCTCCAGGTCTTAAGGCAAGCTGCTATTGTTTCCTTATCTGTTGACAGGTCATCCTCAACTTTCAACCAGCTCCAGTCAGAGGGAAAAAGGACAAGGTCGTACACGTGGCAGTAACGTTTTGCTGTAGTGTCAAGAAGGTTGTTGATTTCTGTTGATGGCTGGACGGTCTCTCGCTGGTGTTCAAGAAGAAGGTTTGATTTGCAAGAGTATTTGCTGTAAAACAAATGATGTAATGATCAAGGATTGTCTGAAGAAGTATCAGGGGATTAGTCTCTAATGCCACACAGTGTCGTATGATGTGGTCAGCTAAACTAAGATGCTGTCTGCTTTGTGTCCTTTCTTGAAGCTGGTTTCTATGTTGTTTGTTAGTTTGACTATCAGCTGGACAGTACCACCCTTGTGGAAGCCTTAATGGGTAGCTGTAGGTCAATGACGTGTTCCAACTAGGCACGAAGAAGGCATTCGAGGAGGCTGAAGGGAACCCAAAGAAGTGAGATTGATCTATAATTCTTAGGGATGTCCTTGGGCTTATTTGGTTTTGGCAAGGTGATGATGGTTGCAATGGACCCTGGTAACTGCCAGCTTCAGCTTGGTAGGTGAACAACAACCTGAGATAAAGAGGCAACTGCCAATGTATCAAGAAAATAATTCACTTCAGTTGTCATTTCAATGATATGACTGACAGGAAAGGACAAAATTATTAACCCCCCCTATGAAATCTTAAATGCTTTTTTGACAGAGCAAGTAATTTTAAGCACAGAATTTCTTTACTTTGCATTAAAGCAGGGGTGCCCAATCCTGCACCTGGAGATCTACTTTCCTGAGGACTTTATCTCCAATCCTAATGTGGCCCATATGACAGACCTAATCAGATCTCAAGTCTTTATTTCAAAATCTTAAACCTTGATTAGATGGTCATGGGTCATGTGGGCATGATTAAGGTTGGAGCGAAGGTCTTCAGGAAGGTACATCTCCAGGAGCAGGATTGGGCACCCCTGCATTAAAATATGCTTTAATTATTTATACTTAGCATTAAAGTATGATATATATAAATATATATATATATATTTTATTATTATTCATTCATTCATTTTCAGAACCGCTTAATCCTAATTAGGGTCGCGGGGAGGCTGGCGCCCATCTCAGCCGACT
>JAQMYF010000016.1:10751307-10762900 GCA_030014195.1 Neosilurus mollespiculum
AGATACAATCTCACACACACACACACACACACACACACACACACACACACACACACACACACACACACACACACACACAGGTTTATTAAGGATGACAAAATTGTTACAACTGTAAAGCCACATTCACACGTGAAGCGTCGAGGTAACTTTCACACAATATGAATCGATCGTTAACCAATCAGAGCTTAAAGATACCGTTGATTGACAGATGCTGCCGAACACAGAGTCCGCCAAAACATCTTCCATTGGAATCAATGACTCCGCCCACATTAACAGCTCATTATTGCTGTGTTCTTTTTCGACTGCAGACAGAAATTAAGAATAATACCCGGAAACGCCATGCGTCCACGTTTCTGAAACAGTCTGCATTTCCTGTGAGTTTATATTTATATAGGTCTAACTCCTCCCACTCCATGATGCACAAGAGTTTCCATTCTATACTTGTGGCATGACAATGATAATAATAATAATAATAATAATAATAATAATAATAATAATAGACTATTTATGAGGTAAAATAAACTAAAATAATGTAAGACAATGATAAAATCTCTCACGGAGCTGCTGTAGGGAAGTCGCACGATGCTGCTTAGTTGCACTTGGAAAGATTTTTAAGCAGGGAACATGTGAGGAAGTTACCTAGGCAACAAAAGCTGAGTTACTCGTTACTTCACGTGTGAATGCGGGTTAGGACCAGGTTTAGGCAGGCAACCCAGGAATGGCGGTATGGTGTTGTAGGAGGGTGTGTGTGTACTCCTATCTTCTTGTGCTATTTGCGGTGGGTGGGGATTGATTGTGAGGGGTTTTTTTTGTGTCACTACATTATAGGGGACGTGTCTTAATTTATGTCTGTCTAACTCTTCAGTGACTGTTTACTTTCTTTACATCTCCCCAAATAAAGTATTTGTTAGTGCAAAATTTGTCCTGTAAGGGTCTCACTAGCCGTGCAAAATGCATTATGATACTCCATCATCTTCACCCACCCCTTGGATGCACATTGCTTTCTTACAAGAGATTCATCTCAGGGTGAGGGACCAAGCAAGGCTTAGGTGTGAAAGGGTAGGGCAAGTTGATCACTTCTCATTTCTGGGTAAATCAAGCTGGGCAACTAAGCTGTTACATAAATCTATTCCATCTGTTCTCTCCAAAGTGATTTCTGTTATTAACGGTAGATTTTATACAGTTACTAGTAAGATCTAAAATACAAAACAGTTTTAGCAAATATTCAGACCAATTCTCACCACTTCCGGATTTGCATTGCTTATCTCACCACCACTGCATTGCTTAGCTCTCAAAGTTAACTTTAACCCTCTATTAACCAGTGTAGCATATCTGCTACATGAAGTGAAAGGGTTAACAGCCTAGAAATTTTTGTCTGTGTTTTACTTTTTTTTTTTAAATAAATACTGGCCCAAAACTAATATTATTGGCTAGGGAAATAATTTTAACACAATTAGAAAGGGACTTGGTTAACAGAGGGTTAATAGAGGTCCTAGTCCGCAGGTGGTCATTCCCATATGTGTCCATCATCAGAATCCTCTAAAATAATTCTATCCTTTTTGGAAACACTTTCTGTTTCTGATTTTTGGTGCCTCTACAATCCCTTTAGTTAGGAATATTCTTTTCCTATGTTCACCCTTCTTGTTGATAATCTGTATCGGCATGCACATAGAAGGCAACCGTTATTTCTGACCCGGTGCCTATGTCCATGAATGTCTATTTTAAAAGCTTCATTATAAACGTAACCATAGCCTCAAACGTGAGCTCTGTGCTTGAGAACACCAAGTACCAAAGTCATGTTTTGTTTGGGGATTAAATACACGTTTTTCTCGATCAAATGCAAATCAATTTTTGTAAAGTGAGTTTTTTCTGGATTGTTTTGTTGATATTCTGTGTCTTTTTCTAAATAAACCGACCATAAAAATTACAGGTCATCCATTTCCTTGTAAGTGGACACGCTTACAAAATCAGCAGAGGATAAAATCATTTATCTCTACCAAATAAATAAAACTTTTATCACTGTGCTGCCATTATTAGAGCCTTAAAATACTGGTTCCAATATGAGGCTTTTGATCCCCTACCCATAAGGCCAATCATAAACACATACTCCATCAAACGTGTATCACTGAAAGCTTGAGTTCATTTTCCTGTTATCCTCTACTTTCCCCTAAAACATGAACACCTCAAAATCCTTAATACTGAAACATGAACCGAGCATAGCATACATTACTGCACTGTATTAATGCACAATTTCAGTTTGTTCTTTCCATACACAGCATGCATGTTAGCTCACAAACAGCCAACACACTGGACATCAGAGAAACGTTTCTACTCAATGTCACAACCAGTTCTCCGCACACAATAAAGGTCCAAATATACTTCAGTAAATGCAGTCCACGAACCATTTTATCATGGACACAGTCCTTCATGGCAGCCAGATGTTGTGCCTGCATGGAATGTGCACATGTACATACTGAGCATGCAGTAGGTGAGAGTAGTCCAAGAGCGAAATAAAGAACATCTTAAAACAGTTTAAGAGTAAAATAGTTTTTTTTCCCTCTTGTCTATTGTTCTGCTTCCAATATCAGCATTAAATATTAAAAAACAGCTTGTTGCAAACTGCCAAGCATGCCTTTTCTCTTGTTCAGGGGGTTGTCTTACTTTCAGATCAAACTGTTTGCTACTTTTTGTATGTGAGGTGGGTATCACAAAATTTTTGTGCACCTATAGTCTGTACACACATGTTCATCAGTTTGAGTATAGTTTGGACACACTCATGCACACGTCATATTGTGTGAAGCCATGGAAGTACTATGAAGACAACAGAACCATGTACAAGTACAAAGCTGCAGTCTAAAGGCCAATTTATACTTCTGTGAAGAGAATACGGCACAGGAACGGCATCGACACTCGCACAGGGTGAAGATTATACTTGCACATAAGGTGAGAGAAGTTACTGCTATTGAAGGTTATTCAGTAGAAATAATCAATTTGATTTGAAGTAAATTTATTAGGAGAAAAATAAACCTCAGGGGATTAATTATAATCCAACTGAACGCTCTCTAATAGCATTTCTAAAATACTTTAATTTGTCTGTATTCTGCAGTATGAATGGCTCTAAGCACATCACTGTAACTAGAATTCCAATCCACAATTCCACTAATAACACGGTGGTGTAGTGGTCAGCACATCCGCCTCACAGCAAGGAGGTCCTGAGTTCGAGTCCTGGGCTCGGCGAGGCCATTTCCGTGTGGGGTTTGCATGTTCTCTCATGCTTGCACGGGTTTCCTTGAGGTACACTGGTTTCCTCCAACAGTCAAAAGACTTCTTGCTTCAAATTGCCCCTAGGTGTGAGTGTGAATGGTTGTGTGTGTGTTGCCCTGTGATGGTCTGGCAAGCTGTTCAGGGTGAAAGGCTAAGCCTGCCCGCGGCCCTAACAGTAGGATTATGCGCTTCAGCAAATGAGTGAGAGAGGAATTCTTGTAATGACTCATTTGACAGATGCTTTATTATTGCTTTAATTACACCAGAACATTGTTTACTGGAAATTTAAAAAAATAATAATAATAATAATAAAAAAAGAGAAGTGTGAGAGAAGTGTGTGATGCTGCAAGATTAAACTGGTCATTATGATGACCTACAGTCACCAAAGAGCCTCACCATTTATATATTCATGTTAACATTTATATTTTCTCTGAGAAGAATGAGAAATTGGAAACACAATTCTACCAAGATGACCAATCACAGTTTTTGCACTCTTCACAGCCTCAATGTGTAATAACATTTTTGGAGTAGTGTACGTCAGTCTGTTATATGCTACAGTATAGGGTATATGTAGCTACACTGTCCCTATGGCATAGCTTCTGAGCAGAAGTAGAAAACTCAGACGAACTTTCAGAAAGGTCTCATTACATTGAGGATCGTTCTCACCTCAGGCGCTACAAAGTTAGCAGTGTAACATGGTGTGAGCAGGAGGCCATTATCCCCCCTCAGCTGCTTGGCAAAGCCAAAGTCGCAGATTCGGATGGAGTCTGGGTTCCCTGAATCATCCATGTATAGAATGTTGCTGGGCTTCAGGTCCCTATGAACCACCTGTGTACAGGAGATGTGTGCTTCTTAAATGACATTCAAAACTGCTTTAGAATTGTAGAAGATAAAATATTAAAGCTAAAATATTAAAGAGCACAGCCAGGTTAAGGGGAAGAAAATAGTGTTTTGTAATAAATAATGAGCAAAAGTATGGTTATTAAACTCTTAAATACATCTGATGAACGCTAATTACATATTTAATATAAAAAATAGACAAAGTGAAATCAAAAACCATGACATGCACTCTCTTCTGCTGTGTTAACCCTTTATATCACGGGACGGCAAATGCTGAGGAGCGCAGCAAATTGTGGATTTTCCAGAATCTGAACTTGACTGATAAATGTTGATGGAAATCAGGGTTCGTCTGTCATTTTGCGACATTTAGCAACATTCGCGGAATGTTTGTGGAAGTGTTGCGAAAGACAGGCCAATATGAAAGACTGCTAGCAAGTGTTAGGAACAGTGTTTGTGACAATTACCAACCATTTGCCACATTCTTAGCATTCTTGGAATTGAATCCCCAAATATAGGTTTAGGGTTAGTAATCCAAAGGTTGTGGGTAGTACTACCAGAAAGTACTTTAGCGAGACGTGTCAGAACTGTTTGCAAACGCTTACAACTGTTTTCATAAAATAAATTTACAAAGAAATTTTGAACATGTTCAAAGATAAACTGTTAGCAACCTTTTAAGAACCCTGGTGAAACCCGTTTTATCAGGGTTCAATACGTTCGTCAGCATTCGCATCCCCGTGAGATACTAGCTTTGGATACCATCTTTCAGTTTGTTGGACATTAACACTATAACTCTCTCCTATAATTTCCTATAATTTACTTTGTTATGCTTCACCAAAAGTCACCATTTAAAAATGTAAAACACCCCATCCTAAAACTGTTGCTATGTTCACTTTCACATAGTGTTAAATAATTCATGCAGCATGCAAGTATAAAGACTTATACCCAGAGTAGGAGGTATTTTCGGTTTACTCGGGTTGTTTTGGTTTTGTTCTATCTAAAGATCTGAAATAACTTATTGTGGCATATTTACAAAAATAAAAGAAACATGGACTAATCATTTTCCAGGAATTTTCAAAAATGATCTTTTACTGAGCAGAGAATAACGTGCTGCTGGTGGTTATCTGCAGGGGTGCTACTGTCTCTAGCTTACCCCTTGGCAGTGTAAATAATCCACCGTCTTGGTGATGGTGTAGAGCACAGCACTCGCTTCTCGCTCTGAGAAGAACTTCTGCCTGAGAATTTTATCCAACAGCTCTCCTCCCTTCATTAGTTCTGTTACCAGATACACAAATCGCCCCTCATCATACACCTGATGCACGGACACACAAGCAAAAAATACACTCAGTGATGTTTACAGACAGAACTGCTGAACACTGCTGAAGTTTGGAGACAGGAGGACATGTGAAGACTTACATCTTTTAAAGTGATGATATTTGGATGCTGGCCGTACCGCATAAGAATTTCGATTTCTTCCGAAGGGTCTCGTTTACTTTTGTCAATAATCTTTAACAAAGCAAAAGAGTAAGAGTGAGGAGAGAGAAATGTATTAGCATCACAATGCATTCACTTTTTTACAAGTTGGAACATACTGGTTTGGCCATTATGTTCCAACTTGTAAAAAAGTTGGAACATACTGGTTTGGCCATTTGGAATAAATGAATGTAAATGTACACTACTGGGCAAAAAAAAAAAAAAAAAAAGGACCAAATCTAACTCAGACAACATAAATTTCTGGAGCAGCAGATTTTCACACTTTACTTTGGGAATTGTACAACAGTATACTGAGTTGTACCCGTAGACGTCAGTCACTTCTGATTCTAGTGAGGAGTTTGTTATCAGATTTGCATTGGGCTTCATCAGTTCTTGAAGATTATCAAAAAATGGGTAAAAACAAACAAACAAACAACAAAAAAAAGAACAATCCAGCATATATTTTGGAAAACATTGCACACCAGGATGACTTTATCTTTGAGAGAATAAGACGATGTACAGAAAGGAGAATTTCTCTGTTTCCAGTTTTTTCCCAACCCTTTAATGCAGTGTGATGAGTAAATGGTGGTTAACCCACCAAAAAACCCTCCAATGTGGCTAATTTATAACAATTCTGCAAAGATGAGTAGGCCATAATTCCTCCACAGTGCTGTAAAAGACTCATTGCAAGTTCTCGCAAATGCTTGACTGCAGTTGTTGCTGCTAAGAGTGTCCCAACCACTTATTAGGTTTAGGGGCAATCACTTTTTCACACAGGGCCATGTAGGGTTGGATTTTTTTTTCCTCCCTTAATAATAAAAACCTTCATTTAAAAACTGCATTTTGTGTTTACTTGTCTTGTCTTTGACTAATATTTAAATTTGTTTGATTATCTGAAACATTCAAGTGTGCAAAAAAATAAGAAATCAGGAAGGGGGCAAACACCTTTTCACACCATTGTTTCTTGTAATCTTTGGTAACATAACTGCCAAAATGCTTAAAACAGTCTACTCTTTTTAACTTAAGGCTCTTAATGAAAACGTCCACCTGTTCGCCAACGCTCATTGCTTTTTTGTAATGTTTACTCTTACACCCATTTTCCTTCACAGTTCACTGAAGGTGGATAGCAGAAGTTGTAAGGTTGTGCCATTCTCCTCTTCAGAAGCCTCAAATCCAATCGTTATGATCACCATCATGTTCAGAAAAGTTTTCAGGTTCACCTGCTGTGTAATCCTCCATCTATAATTAGCTACGCTTCTTCCATGACGTCATTAGGCAATTTCGAGTTGTATAGCCAATGTTTGGAGTACTATTACCTGGACAGCCCGCCAGGCCATCATAGGGAAGAAACACGCTGTTGGCAACCCAATGGCCTATTCTTTACGAATGACAGCAATGGTTCTTTTACATTCCTCTCACCACAGACAGTGAGAGACATGGCTGGCCTTTGATAGCCCAGTTAGCTGCACTGGGGGGACAGCAGTGACAGCTTGGTGATAGTGGGGCTTGAACCCTCAACCTTCATATCACTAAGCCAGCACCCTAACACCAGGCCACCACTGCTCCAGCTAAGTAATGTATAAGTCATAAAATAAAACTAGCAAAGTTTATACAAAAAAAAAAAATAAATCATAGGCAGCCTAAGACTTTTGCACAGTACTGAGTATAGGGTACAAAATGTTGGCAACATCGTACCAACAACCTGCTCAAGCGGGTGTCAAAAATAAATGCTAAACATGGAATTATGATGTTTTTTTAAACCTGTGAACCAAGCTTATAATACTGCCTCCAGAAGTGATTACATAGCATTTACTAGGACTTTACTGCCCCTGGTGGTTATGACGAGCAAAATCACAGCTTATTATATGGTGCCATTTTGTTATCCAGTGTGTCTAACCTTTACAGCAAACTCCATAGCTGTGACTCTGTGGATGCAGCGCTTGCATATGGAATACGAGCCCACACCAATGTCCTCTTTCAGCTCGTACACATCTGCAAACTGTGCTGTGCCGCTATGCATCTGAACCCAAACACAGACAGACACTTTATTATACTAGCCCTGCACCTTACAAAAAAGATCCGACTAACACACCTTAAGAGCATTTACACTCTACCACACTTACCATGTTGTGCAAATGCTTGACATACTAATTTGGAGTCGCAGGCTCTTTCGCAGACAACCAGCTTCTGTCATTTCCTATCTATTCTATTCTAAACATGTGTAATACCTTTAGATACATATGCTCATAACTTTATATTTCTTTCAATTTTTAGCAGTTGAATAATCTCCACTCATAATGAGCAGTAATCATCCACTTTCAAGTTCAGAAGCTTTTAGGTTTATTCTGGCATCACCAGAACGTCCTGAACCACTCAAGTCAGTCACGATTACATAACGGAACATCAGTGCTGTGAGATCCTAAACTAGGAGAGACTGCGACAATCCAGACAAAAATAAGAATTTTAATGAAATTGTAAATTAAAACCTAGATATAATGTAACCCAATTTTCTAACATGTACATACTAAGTATAGATAGCAGATTTCATGGAGCCATCTATTTAAAGATTTGAATAGAAATACAAGCAAAGAAATACAAAGTGCTTACATGCATCCACGGTTACCTGGACAATGGGAAGGATGTTAACTAGAGGGGAGCTCTTGCCCTCTTCCAAGGAAACTGGTGCTACAAAGCTGAAGCCTTTGAAGAGCTGGTGTGCATTTGCACTGGGAGGAATGCCTGGAGAATCTGTCAAAGTGACGGGACATACAACAGTTAGATATACATACACACACAACACAGAATACATTTATTTTCTTTTAATTAAGAATTTACTAGGACGGCCTAAGGAGGAATTTCTGCCCGAGATAAAGATAACTATGGGGATCAAGTAGTAGCAAAATTGGCACAACTTTTATTTTTTTGGCCTCTGAACCAGAATATGCTGAATTCACAATAAACTGTTTGCATAAAATGAAAATCAACTTTAAGTCATGAGCATGAAGGAACTGTTTAAAACCCTGAGTTACCATGTTTTAAAAAATGGGAGATAATCTTTAGTAGATTAATAACTTCACTCCAGGCTGGTACCCTGGAGAATCAGAACCATTACTACAGTGTCCAGAATGTGTTTTTAGGAAGCTAAAGTTAAAATATATATTTTAATTGACTTGATTTATTAGTCAAAGGGTTAAATTAGACGAGTCACACCTAAGACAGTGTTCTCTGCTGAACAGAGATATCACTTAAATACAACCTTTCCAGCAAAATGAGACTTCAGAAAATGTTTCAATTAGCACACTTTAACTTGATCAAATAAATAAGTAAGTAAGTAAGTAAGTAAGTTAGTTAGTTAGTTAGTTAATTAAATAAATAAACAAACAAACAAACAGACTAACATAAATAAAAATAACATTTCCAGAAGATCTGAGGGAGTTATTGAAATACATCAGTGAGGAAAGTGTTACAAATTAATCTATCAAGTTTTGGGACTCCTACAAACCACTGTGAGAGCCATAATCTCAGAATGGAGAAAACAAGAAACAGTGGAAAAATGTGCCCAGAGGTGGCCCTCCTGGAAATATCAGAGCACAGAGACCGCTCACCCAAGTGACAGAATAACCCATATACCCACAAGACACACAGATGTCTGAAAAGGCATTTTCTGCCATTACAATTAAGTAATATGAAAACAATAGTGATTTGAGTCCTGTTTTTTTTATTTGGTTCCCTTGCCTCACTGAAACTGTGAGAGCAAGAGCTTTGAAAAAAAAATCACTACTGGACTTCCAATGGAAAGAAATGTATTTTTTTCCCTGTGCACACCCCCCCCCCAATAAATAAATAATTTATAAAGAAAATCTTTTGTAGTGACATCAAAACAATGTGACGTCATAAGCCCTATTTTGATGTTGAAATCAGAATGTTAACTACAGTATGTTTCATCAAAACGGTAAAGTAAACCTCAAACAACTGTTTGCCCTATTAATCCATTTTAATTTAACGTATGGACTTAGAATGGATAAAAAGTAATCATTTTATTGTTAAGAAAAAAAATTCTGTCCCATCATTAAAAGTCCACCTGTGCATTAGCGATATAACCACTATTTCCGGATCCTGTTGTTGACATTGGAGGCAATCAGATGGCAGAGAACAAAGCATTTGCGTGTTCTTATACATATTTCAAGCTTGGTTTTCTGCTAGATCTACCGGTAAGGCATCGAAACGTTAAAGTTTCCTTCCTGTCGCCTGTCTTCTCAATCCTGCCTTCGGCTCGGCAGGTGAAGCTTCTTATAACAAGGCTCATGCTTAAAATTGATACGATTTTGAGTAGGTCAGACCCTAAGCTAAAAAATTATATTTAATTTACCCATATTAAAGCTACTTTAAAAATAACCTAACAAGTAAACCCCTTGTTCCTCTGTGTGATTTCCACCGTACCCAGCATCTTAAGAGTTGCACAGGACTCTGATTCCACCATTTAAAATACACTGGATTTTTGGGGTACTTTTCTTTGCGTTGATGGTTAAAATTGAAAGTTTTTGAAAGACACAGTTCCTGATACATCTGATGCAAAGCTAATACAGCACACACACAAAAATAAATAAATAAAGAGGGGATGTGCTACGTTTTGTTGAAAACAGAGTGAACGGAGTAGGTGTGTTCAGCTGGCTGGACTCTGACAGGTCCACTGAGCATAACAGGGGGAGAAATCTAGAGAGCAAAATGACCAGAGACTGAGAGAGACTTTGTTTACAGATAGAATTCATCATTTCTGAGTAATGATCACTTTGCTCTGAAAGTGTTTTAAACAGACCTTCCCTCAGCTGCCAAGATCAAGTTCACTAACCATGTAAGCAAAGAAAATGTGTAAAATAAATCAGTAAATACATAAAAGTCTGTAGAACTTATTATTAAGGAATATCTACCACAGTCAGAATACTTTATTGATTCCGGAGGAGACTGTGTGCACACAGTTTCTCCATACCAAGTAAAGAAAAGCTAAGATAAAGATAAGTCTCAATAAGAAAAATTGCACACACACACACACGCACACGCACACACATATATATCACGGGGAGGCTGCTGTCCATCTCAGCCAACTCTGGGCGAGGGCAGAGTACACCCTACTCGCCAGGCCATCGCAGGGCAGAAACACGCTGACGGCTACACAGCCTACTCTTGACGAAACTCAGCAATGGTTCTTTTACATTCCTATCACCACAGACAGTGAGAGACATGGCCGGCCTTTGATAACAGGTTCGCTGCACTGGAGAGGACAGCACTGACAACCCGCTGATAGTGGGGCGTGAACCCCAGACCTTGGGATCAGTAATCCAGCACCCGACCACCGGGCCACCACTGCCCCAGGTCTAAAATTAGAAGTTACTAATATCGATATGAACAGATCCAGAATGAATCGTGTCAGTGAGTAACATGTGCAGTATTATCAATATGATATACAGTGGAATGTAAATGTAGTGCAAAATGTAAATGTATAACAGTGGATGTTGTTGCTATATGGAGTTGTTGTACAGTTTAATTGCCACAGGTAGGAATGATTTCCTGTGTTGTTCAGTGGTACATTTAAGTGGTATCATTCTCTCACTGAACGTGCTCCTGTGACTGATCAGCAGGTTGTGAAGCGGGTGGAAGGTATTGCTCAATATTGTCTTAATTTTGGACAACATTCTCCTCTCTGACACTACCGTCAGAGAGTCCAGCTCCATCCCCACAAGGTTACTGGCCTTGTGGATCTGTTTGTTCGGTCTGTTTGCATCTGCAACCCTCAGCCTGCTGCCCCAGCATGCAACAGCATGGAGAATAGTGCTGGCCACAACAGACTCATAAAACATCCTGAGCAGTGTTCCGCAGATGATAAACGACCTTAGCCGCCTCAAAAAATAGAGACGGCTCTGTCCCTTTTTGCAAAAGTGCAGTAGTGTTCTTAACCCAGTCCAGTTTATTGTGAGTATGAACTCCAAGGTATTTGTAATCCTTCACCATTTCCACATTGACA
>JAQMYF010000016.1:10816725-10827212 GCA_030014195.1 Neosilurus mollespiculum
ATATATATATATATATATATATATATATATATATATATATATATATCTGTGTGTGTGTGTGTGTGTGTGTGTGTGTGCAGTTAGGTCCATAAGTATTTGGACAGTGTAATTTTTCCTAAGTCTGGGTTTTCAAGCATTTTAAAGCCATAAAACTGCATTTTCCAAACTGAATTATTCTTTGCACCTTCAGTGTATGAGCACCAAATACTCTTAAATTAAACACATTTTACAGAGATTAATGTGATTATTACAAATAGAACTACTCGGGCTGCAGCAATATGCAGGCAACAGACGATAATCAGCCACCATTAGATTATTTTAGTGCTTGCTGCCATTTTATTCATTTAAGTGGAACATGATATTGCAGTCGTTTACAAGCTCTACGATATCATAAAACACTTATAGGTGTAATAGTCTTGTTTAAAACACACATGCAATCTACAAAGCAAATCAGGGAAAAAAAGTGTTGTTTAGTGACCAGGATCTGGAGTTACTGTGTAAAAAGAACATACTAATAATCAAGAGGATGTGAGTTTGAATCCCTGTCAGACCCCAACCACGCTAAACATGTATATGTAAAGTGAAGAGAATAAGCTGCAGGGTGCAAGTGCACTTAGCGCCGACGGCAGTTGCACATGCATGCAATATATGTTTTCCCATAATTTTCATCATTTATTAGGGGGCCTGAGTGGACACATAAGCATCATCTGAGATCAGTCAAAACAATGTCCACCACCTATAATCTCACAAAATCCTTTAGGAGGCACTGCAGTGGTTACATACCCCTTTCATGGTCATCGAAGTGACAGTACTAAAATCATGAAGCAGATCAGTGTTAAAGGAGTTTTGTTATAATCAGCTGCCAAAATATAATTCAAATATGCCACAAATGTCCAACATAGATGTCAACATTTGTTACATATCCTTTCAGCTTTCAAATCAGGAGTCCAAATTTTTTTTTCCCCAATATGGAGTCAGTGGAAATGGATAGGAGCATGGACTTTTTGAAATCTGAACAGTTTTCAAAGAGTGAGATCATGTTGCAAACTTAACATGAACCCAGGTCATGTCTTGTATCGTTCATCAACCAAATATTATAAATATTATAACTGTATTAATAATTATGCCTTATGATTATTCACATCTGCCTCACAGCAAGAAGGTGCTAGGTTTGAATGAGTGGAGTTTGCATGTTCTCCCTGTGCTTTTTTGGTGGTTTTCTCCAGGTACCCTAGTCCAAAAACATTAGGCTAAATGGCTGTTCTAAATTGCCCCTTGGTGTGAGTGTAAGTGCCAATGGCCATGAGTGTGCTGGCACTGTGATGTTTGTTGGCACGTGCGACACTAATAGGAATAAGTAGTTCAGCAAATGGATGGATGGCTGGATATAACTGTCTTTACCTCTGTTATCATCATATAATGCAATAGTCAATATTTATCAAGCATTTACCAGTTTATTAAATATCTCTCAATACTTATTAAGTAGAAAATCCTACTAGTAAATAAGAACCCATCATCACTATACCTTGAAATTGGGTAATCTAGATGGAGACGACTCTGCAAAGTGTCTTATTGGACAGCTGCCACTGGAGCCTGAATCAAGCACCAAAGCACTGTTGGAGTGACACACTTTTTCTCCAAAACGCACAGGACTGGGTGAGCTGTGTGCCACGTCCACCAGATTCCTTGCCGTCACAGTGTACATACACTGGTTATGAATTGTTGAAGGCTCTTCTGTTGGGATCCTTCTGCTGAGCTCCACTCCACCAGCACTGCTACTTGCAGACTTGCTGATCTGCATCTGGGCACCCATGTTCGCTAACTCTTCTTCCTTCAAATACTCGTCATCTGCATCCCCTGTTTCCATTGCAATCGAAAAAGTTTCTGAGGAATCAGGTACACATGGTTTTCGAATCCTGTGATCTTGACTCATTTCACTAGGAGGACGTTGTGAGGTTTCTGCTAACCCAGCGATGGTGAACACCTGCTGGATCCTGACCTCGCTTTCTGCAGTACTTGCTGGGGGAGTCCGGTGTAGGTTAGTCACTGTTTGTTGGTGTGAAGTTGGGGGCCATTGCTGGTATTGTGAAGTACTACACTGTTTCACCCAGCTGGGGGCAACAGGCGATAGGTCTCGAGGCATCCTGCTAGAGTTGGGGATATGATGAGATTTGCGTTGGACGGACACAGCATCTGGATGGAAGACCAGCCGAGAATGCAAACTCGATTCAGTATTAGGATTTATTGGTACTACTTTTGTAGCTGCCCCGGTCTGGGATGAGGACTCGACATGGCTGGCAATGTGTGGGAGCGAGTACGCACCAGTCACTATTACATCACTGTTCTTTTTAGATCCATTAATGGATGGAGAGGAAGAGGATGAAGAAGAGGAGGAGGAAGAGGAAAGGCAGGAGGCTTGGGGAGAAAGGAGGTGAACTGTAGATGGCCCACGCTGAACAGTACACACAGCAGCCACATCTGTCATTAATACTGGCCCAAGAGTTCCTCCAGCACTGACAATAGCATGGTTACCCACTACTCCATTCTTATCAGCTTTGGAAGCTATCTTTCGTCTCTTGTTGCCTACCCATGTCTGTAAAGCCACAAAAAGGAAACGGTTATTGCCAGATATACTGATGTTTTCCATATTACTAACTGCTCATCTTGTAGTAAAGTACTAAAAAACCAGCATGAGACATATCTTTTATGGGACATATGCTGGTTAAGAACCATTTCTACTGAACTTCCTTCACAGAAGTTTGACACAGATCTATACTCTTAAAAATCCTTCCACATTTCTATAAAATTGGATATCAATTTTATTCATTCATTCATTTATCTAATGAGCTGCTTAATCCTAATTAGGGTCTCGGGGAGGCTGGTGCCCATCTCAGCCGACTTTGGGCGAAGGTGGAGCACACCCTGAACAGCTCGCCAGACCATCGCAGGGCCAACAAACATACAACCATTCATACTCACACCTAGGGGCGACTTGGAACAGCCAATTAGCCTATACAATTACTGTGCATGTTTTTGGACTGTACCGAAAGAACATGCAAACTCCACACAGAAATGTCTGAAGCCCAGGAATCGAACCCAGGACCTTCTTGCTGTGAGACAGACATGCTAAACACTGCATCACAGTGCCACCTTGGTATCGATTTTATTTTTTGCCAGATGGAGACTCCTAATGGGGAGCATAGTGGCTGTAGTGTGTTCAACAGCCCCTGGATGGGACTCCATCGCTGGTTACCTTCCCAGTATTTTTATTAGTATCCATTTATACTGCTGGGTGAACAGAGGCTCACATGTGGTTAAGAGCTTTCCAGGGGTCTTTGCATGGTGAGGGTTGAACTCACAACCTCTCGATCATGAGCCCAGCACCCTAACCACTACAACACCGGCCCCATATACACTCCCTAGTATGCAGTAGTTTAATGTTAACGGTTGATCAATCCTTAATTTAAAATGTTTAGAATTTTATTCAATTTCTTAAAACTACAAAATATGGATTCTTAACATCATATACTCAACAGAAGCACTGAGTATCGCCTCACATCTGGTTGCTGCACACCATTTAAAAAGGCCCCGATCACGAGTATCATGCAATGCCTCTCCCCCAATCACCAGCATCACGCAATGCCAAGGACTGGAGGCCTGTTCGTCATGGCAAACCAATAAATGAATTCATTTGCCAGACTGCTAAATCCTACCAAGTCTTAGGAGACTGAAGCCTATCTCAGCTGACACTGAGTGAAGGTGGGGTACACCTTGCAAAAGCTTGCCATACCATCACAGGGCCAACACACAACAATTCACACTCACATCTAGGGGCAATTTGGAACAGCCAGTTAGCCTAATGTTCATGTTTTTAAACTGTGGGAGGAAACCGGAGTACCTGGAGCAAATCCACACAAGCACAGGGAGAACATGCCAATTTCATACAGAAGCACCCCGAGCCCGGCCCGGACCTTCTTGCTTTTAGGTGGACGTGCCTCCACTAGACCACCGTACCGCCATTATTTAAGAATTTAAGAGAATTTAAGAATCTGTCCTGAAATTTTCACATGCGACACTGTAGAGTTTACACAATCCAGAATAAAACAAAAAACAAAAAACAGAAAAGCATCAGATGAGTGGCAGTTCTGCAGCTGGAATGACTCTTTTATGAGAGAGGTCAGAATGGATACCAAAAAAATGTTTACTGCACATTCTCATTGAATATTTTTTAAAACACCAGATTATGTAAACAGGCGGCACAGTGGCGTCGTGATTCTCACAGCAAGAAGGTCCTGGGTACGATTTCTGGACTGGGGTGTTTCTGTGTGGAGTTTTGTGCTTGTGTGTATTTACTCTGGGTTGTCTGGTTTCCTCCCACACTCCAAAGTCATGCACATTAGACTAACTAGCTGTTCCTTATTGCCCCTATGTGTAAATGGTTTTGTGTGTGTGTGTGTGTGTGTGTGTGTGTGTGTGTGTGTGTGTTACGCCACGATGGGCTGGTGAGCTGTTCGGGATGTACCCTGCCTTTGCCTTTGTCAGCAGAGATAGGCTCCAGCCTCCATGTGACCGTCACAGGAATAAGCATTTTGGCAAATGAGTGAGTGAGAGAATGAGAGAGTGAGAGAATGAGTGAGGGACACGGTGAGAGAGAGAGTGAATGAGTGAGTGAGTGAGTAAGAGAGTGAGTAAATGAGAGAGTGAGTGAATAAGTGTGTCAGTGAGTGAGACAATAAGTGAGTGAGTGAAACAGTGAGTGAAAATGAGACAGTGAGTGAGAGAGAATGAATAAATGAATGAGAGAGTGAGTGAATGAGTGTGTCAGTGAATGAGACAATGAGAGAGTGTGTGAGTGAGAAAATGAGTGAGTGAGTAATTGAGTGAATGAGTAAGTGAGAGAAGGAGTGAGTAAATGAGTGAGAGAATGAGTGAATGAGTGAGTGACAGAGTGAGAAAATGAGTGAAAGTGAGTGAGTGATTGAGTAAATGAATGAGTGAGGGAGTGAAGGAAATGAGGGAGTGAGGGAGTGAGTGTGAGTGAGGAGTGAGTGAATGACTGTGAAAATGACTGAGTGAGTGAGTGAGAGAATGATTGAGAGTGACTGAGTGAGAGAATGAGTGAGAGTGAGTGAGTGAGTGAGTGAGAGAATGAGTGAGAGTGAATGAGTGAAAGAGTGAAAAAGAGTGAGTGAATGAATGAATGAGAGTGAGAGAATGAGTGAGTGAGTAAGAAAAGGAGTGAGAGAGAATGAGTGGGAGTGAATAAGTGAATGAGTGAGAGTACGTGAGAGAATGTGTGATTAAGAGAGTGAGAGAATGAGTGAGAGAGTAAGTGAGCGAGTGAGAGAATATAGACAGTGAGTGAAGGAAATAAATGAGTGAGGGAGTGAGTGAATGAGTAAGTGAGTAAATGAGAGTGTAAGAAGGTGAGTGAATGTGTGAGTGAGTGAATGAGTGAGTAAATGAATGAGTGAGAGTGAATGAGTAAGAGAGTGAATGAGTGCAAGAATGAGAGTGAGTGTGAAAATGAGTGAGTGAATGAGTCAGAGCAAGAATGAGTGAGTGAGTGCGAGAATGAGTAAGTGAATGAGTGAGTGAGAGAATGCGTGCAAGAATGAATGAGTGAGTGAGAGAGTGAGAGAATGAGTGCAAGAATGAATGAGTGAGTGAGTGTGAGAATGAGTGAGTGAGTGAGTGAATGAGTGAGTGAATGAGTGAGTGAGAGAATGCGTGCAAGAATGAATAAGTGAGTGCGAGAATGAGTGAGTGAGAGAGTGAGTGAGAGAATGAGTGCAAGAATGAATGAGTGAGTGAGTGTGAGAATGAGTGAGTGAGTGAGTGAGTGAATGAGTAAGTGCAAGAATGAGTGAGTAAGTGAGTGTGAGAATGAGTGTGAGAATGAGTGAGCAAGAGAGAGAGTGAATGAGTGAGTAAGTGAGAGCGAGAATGAGTGAGTGAGTGAGTTAGTGAGTGCAAGAATGAGTGAGAAAGTGAGCAAGTGAGTGGAGAGTAAGTGAGTGAATGAGTGAGCGAGAGAGTGAATGAGTGAGAGTAAGTGAATGAGTGAGAGCGAGAATGAGTGAGTGAATGAGTGAGTGCAAGAATGAGTGAGAGTGAGTGCGAGAATGAGTGAGAGTGAGTGAGTGAGAAAGAGTGAATGAGTGAGCGAGACAGAGAATGAGTGAGAGTGAGTAAGTGAATGAGTGAATGAGTAAGAGAATAAGTGAATGAGTAAGAGAATGAGTGAGAGTAAGAAAGAGTGAGAGAGTGAGAGAATGAGTGAGAGTGAATGAGTGAGAGCATGAGAAAGGGTGAGAGAGTGAGAGAATGAGTGCAAGAATGAATGAGTGAGTGTGAGAATGAGTGAGTGAGTGAGAGAGTAAGTGAGTGAATGAGTGAGTGCAAGAATGAGTGAGTGAGTGAGTGCGAGAATGAGTGTGAGAATAAGTGAGCGAGAGAGAGAGTGAATGAGTGAGTGAGTGAATAAGTGAGAGCGAGAATGAGTGAGTGAGTGAGTTAGTGAGTGCAAGAATGAGTGAGAAAGTGAGCAAGTGAGTGAGAGAGTAAGTGAGTGAAGGAGTGAGCGAGAGAGTGAATGAGTGAGAGTAAGTGAATGAGTGAGAGCGAGAATGAGTGAGTGAATGAGTGGTGCAAGAATGAGTGAGAGTGAGTGCGAGAATGAGTGAGAGTGAGTGAGTGAGAGAGTAAGAGTGAATGAGTGAGCGAGACAGAATGAGTGAGTGAGTGAGTGAGAGAATGAGTAAATGAGTGAATGAGTGAAAGAATGAGTGAATGAGTGAGAGAATGAGTAAGAGTAAGAAAGAGTGAGAGAGTGAGAGAATGAGTGAGAGTGAATGAGTGAGAGCATGAGAAAGAGTGAGTGAGTGAATGAGTAAGTGAGTAAATGAGAGTGAGAGAATGAGTGAGTGAGTGAGTGAGTGAGTGAAAGAGTAAATGAGTGAGAGAGTGAGGGAGTGAGTGAATGAGTGAGTGAGTGAATGAGAGAGTAAGAAAGTGAGTGAGAGAGTGAATGAGTGAGAGCGAGAATGAGTGAGTGCAAGAATGAGTGAGAGTGAGTGAGTGAGTGAGAGTGAGTAAGAGTGAATGAGTGAGCGAGACAGTGAATGAGTGAGAGTGAATAAGAGAATGAGTGAGTGAGTGAGAGAATGAGTGAGTGAGAGAATAAGTGATTGAGTGAGTGATAGAGTGAGTGAGAATGAGTGAGAAAGTGAATGAGTGTGTGAGTGAGTGAGGAAGTGAGTGAATGAGCAAGTGAGAGTAAGTGAGTGAATGAATGAGTAAGTGAATGAGTGAAAGAATGAGTGAGTGAGTGACAATGAGTGAGTGAGTGAGTGAATGAGCGAATATGAGTGAGTGATAGTGAGTAAGTGAGTAAGTGAGAATGAGTGATTGAGTGAATATGAGTGAGTGAGTGAGTGAGTGAGAATGAGTGAGTGAGTGAGTGAATGAGCGAATATGAGTGAGTGATAGGGAGTGAGTGAGTGAGTGAGAATGAGTGAGTAAGTGAGTGAGTGAATGAGTGAATATGAGTGAGTGATAGGGAGTAAGTGAGTGAGTGAGAATGAGTGATTGAGTGAGTGAATGAGTGAATATGAGTGAGTGATAGGGAGTAAGTGAGTGAGTGAGAATGAGTGATTGAGTGAGTGAATGAGTGAATGAGTGAGTGATAGTGAGTAAGTGAGTGAGTGAGAATGAGTGAGCGAGTGAGTGAATGAGCGAATATGAGTGAGTGACAGTGAGTAAGTGAGTGAGTGAGAATGAGTGATTGAGCGAATATGAGTGAGTGATAGGGAGTAAGTGAGTGAGTGAGAATGAGTGATTGAGTGAATATGAGTGAGTGATAGGGAGTAAGTGAGTGAGTGAGAATGAGTGAGAGAGTGAGTGAATGAGCGAATATGAGTGAGTGATAGTGAGTAAGTGAGTGAGTGAGAATGAGTGAGTGAGTGAATGAGTGAATAAGTGAATATGAGTGAGTGATAGTGAGAGAGAATGGGTCAATGATTAGGTGAGTGAATGAGTGAGTGAGAGAGTAAAAGTGGGTGGGAGTGAGTGAATGTGTAAGAGTGAATGAGTGACAGAGTGACTCTGTGTAAACAAAAAAAAAACAGGATTGGTACATTTTTGTCTGACAGATCACGATCCACTGATCAGTAAAGATCAGTGAATGAGCAGAGACTTACCCGGACCACACTGAAGTCAAGCTTGGTCTCCTGAGCACACTGAAGAATGAGCTGGAAGCAGCTTTTGCTTTGATTGGTCATCCCATTTTCATAATAACGCTCAAGGATGCGCTGTTGCTCAGCAGTAAACACAGACCGCAGATTCATCTTATAAATAATAAGGAAATATACACATTTCATTACAGTAATCAATCATTCTCTTATAAAATAGACACGTTACACCTTTTACTGTTAAATCTACAAAGCACAGGACGACTTCATTTAAAAAAAGTCACAGCCTGCTAACAACATGCTGACAGACAAGTTATTAAATTACCTTCTGTAATAAGCTTGTAAGAACATTTATAGGGCGAGTCAAATTTACATGCAGCAGCTTTAAAGTTCCCCATTTACTAGTGAATATTCAAGTGTGTTTTATCTTCTATTATCAGTTCATTCTGGATGAATATAAAGGTCTCCGGGAGAAACCAACCCAGCTCACAAGCTTAGTATCTCTTATTCACCTGTCCTACACCTTGTTTTGGTTCTGTATCTATTTACAATCTTCTGCATGTGTGATAACTTTGTAGACTAATTGGCTGTTCCAAATTGTCCCTATGTGTGAATGTGAATGGTTGTGTGCGTTGGCCCTTTGATGTTCCGGCATGCTCTTCAGGGTGTACCCTGCGTCCGCTGTGTCGGCTGAGATAGGCTCCAGCCTCCCTGCGACCCTAAAAGGATTAAGCCGTTTGGAAAATGGTTGAGTGAGTGAGTGGATGACTCTGTATTTCATCTTTATCTCATATACCTGGGAAGTGAATGGGTAACTTTAAGATGCAGATGGTTTGTCATGTGCCAAATCATCTCCACCAGGCTCCACTATGGGGTATTAGCCATGTATACAAATTACTCACCGTATGCATACCCCGTTTCTCCTGCCATGCTTCCATGCTTCAGGCAGGGTGAGTATGAGATCCTTACCACTGCACTCTGGTTAGCCATTCAGCACGCACAGGATCACAAACAAGCTCTCTTTTACTGTGCAGATTTTTAAAAAATCTTATTACAATTTGGGAAGATCTAACATCTTATAGGTCTAACTGACGAGGATCGTCACTCAGTGGCATGACTTGACTGTAGGTGTGGTGGCTCTTCAGGCACCCGGATCAATCACTTCTGTAAGGCAAGATCAGGAAAAGAGAAGGTGTGCACTGGTGAAAACCATTAATTGGCGTTGTACATGTTTTAGCAGAAAACCTTTATATGTTGGAGGAAAATCCTTGGATTTTTTTTGGAAGCTGTTTTAGTTACAGGTACAAGGGAATGATACTGGATGGATCTAAACATGTGCAAAGTTTAACATCTGTAAGGTGACGCAAAACAGAATAATGGCACTTGCAAGTTGGAATGCTGTCAGAAGTGTAACATTTTTGCAAAAATATCCTAAATTTAAATCATCACTTCAAAAATATGTCTCATCTTCATTGTAATTCTTGGTGTGTGGGTTTTCTCCAGAAACTCGGGTTTTCGCCATAGTCCAAATACATGCACATTAGGGTAAGTGGCTCTTTCAAATTGCCCCTAGGTGTGAGTGTGAATGGTTGTGTGTGTTGCACTGTGATGGTCTGGTGAGCTGTTCAGGATGTACCCCGCCTTCATCCAGTGTAGGCTGAGATAGGCCCCAGCCTCCTCACGACCCTAATAGTAGGATTAACCAGTTTGATAAATGAGTGAATGATTTGGAATGAGCCTCCTTTGGAATTTATACCAGCGGACCTTCTTGATTCTTTTATATATTTCTTCAGTAGTTTCTGTTGCACTGTGTTCCATATAGCTTGTAGCTGTTCCTTAAGACTTTGGAGGAAATATTTATGATCAGTTTGTGAAGCAATAAAATCCCATATTTGTTAAAGTGGATTCAAATCTGGAATTTTGGCCAGTCTGTCCTTTGCACTGTTCCACATCGTGGTTTCTTCGTCCGATAATCTCTACACAATTTATATGAGTGTTTGGAAAACCATTTACATTCCTCTCAATTTTGACAGGTGGAGTGATAAAATTCTTAGCCACTGTGTGCGTGTGTGTATGTATGTATATATATATATATATATAGAGAGAGAGAGAGAGAGAGAGAGAGAAAGAGAAAGAGAGAAAGATAGATTTATAATTATGAGATGTTAAGTGGAAATTATGAGTTATTAAGTCATATTTAAGAGTTAATAAGTCATAGTTATGAGATGCTAACTAATAATTATGAGTTAGAAATGTATAATTATGAGATGCTAACTAATAATTATGAGTTAGAAA
>JAQMYF010000016.1:10832910-10853185 GCA_030014195.1 Neosilurus mollespiculum
GGATCACGTTTTGCACCTATCTCGTCGTGTCTGTCTTGCATTTGGGTCAGCCTGTTTTCTGGTACCAGGTATAACAGTAAGAAGAGTGTGGGCATTTAGAAAACAAAGAGTGCATGAGTCTACATGCTGGTTCAGCTTCTGGGACCACAGTAACGTAACCCTTAAAGGGGGCTGAGGTCACCAGTAGGCTTATTCTGACCATGGGAAGAGCAATAAAAGTGTCAGAGTCAAGCCCCAGCGGCAAAGGCCGCTGATGAGTATTATGGGCACGTATTTTGTTCTGTCCTGAGGGGTTTGTAGTATTTTTTCCCTTTGCCATTTCATAGGAAATGAATACCTGTAAGTCCACCCCCCACACGTAGGGGGCTTACAAGAGAATCAAGGATTGGCGTGGCTTTAGATTACTGCATTCCACCGGTAATAGAGATAAAAAGAAAATGTTGAATAAAATTGTAGCAAGAAAAGAGATAAAGAGATTACAGAGGAATGAATGAGACAAATGGAGAAGTTAGCAGATTTCTTATTCAAAGTCAGGATATAGAAAAAGATATTAGTTAAGGTAAATAAAAATGATAAAACTTGCAAGTGTAAATAAGTGCATATGTATTTATCTTATTATGGGAGTTGTTATTATGTCGTGTCTCTCTATAAGCGCACACACACACACACACACACACACACACACCCGTGTGTGTGTGTGTGTGTGTGTGTGTGTGTGTGTGTGTTTGTTTATTTATTTATTTGATTTATTTTTTTTTATTTATATTTTTTAATTGGTTGAGCAAGTTATGTACCTCTCTGAGTTTAGTTAAATATCTATCTGAGAAGGTCAGAGAAGATTTTTTTTAAAGGATTTAATAAATGATGAATTATGAAGAAACTTACCATAGGATCACTCTTACAATGTTTAGATTCTATTAAGTAATAGCTGAAGTTGCTACAGAGTTCATGTGTAAAAGAGATGTATTTGGCAACCATAGTAATCTCAGGTATATAAAAAAAGAAGGAAAAAAAAAATTATAATAATGTAAATTGAATTTAAAATGTGTAGTGAAATGCAAAATTGAAAAAATAGTTGGAGGAGTGAGTGTGTTGTGATCAAAACACTTATGAATGGCGGACATGTGCGTGAGCATATAATGATATGAGTATGTAGTGTTGGATGACTGGAGTGTGCACTTGTGTTTCAGCTTAAACTGGGTGTAATGTTTGTAAATATCTGTAATGTTTGTGGGATCAGAAAAAATGATAAAATTGTGAAGATAACCTTATACTAATGGTTTAGTTAAAATAAAACATATAATTAATAAATTTCTGTATATCATGCTAAAAGCACACACATCTAAACCAAGTGCTGTCTCAGAGGAGTTACAGGGAGTTCCCAGGGCTAAGATAACTGGGATGAAGCACAGGGAGTTAACTCTTTCCTAATATATGTCCAAATGTATTTTAGTTGTTTTCTTTCCTTTTTCTTGTGAATAACTTTCTAGAATTTAAAGTGTTTTGAGATATTTGGATTCACATATTAACGGGAAAGTGGTATATTATCAAACAAGCAGTGTAACCGCCGCCAGTACCATGACACTCCAAAACAGACAGGCGTCGGGTTGGCTAATAACAAAAGATAGAGGCGTGTGCGTGCTCTTCAGAGAGCATTGTTGAACTTTCATCCCCAATGACACGACCCCAGGAGACACCTTCTATCTGTCAATGGAGAAGCTTGGAGGCTTATGGAAAGAGGAATATGTATAAAGGCAACCATCAAGCAGATGGCAGTGGTAATGTGCCCCCAAGGGAGTGAAAATGAAGTACCTCAAGTTGAAGTAAATGTGATGTAATTGAAGTATTGACGTAAGCTCATCAGGACCATTGCCAGAAGGAGGAAGCCAGGTAAGTGAAAAAAAAGATAATATTATAATTTAGAAGGATTTGGGGGGAAAAAAACATTTTGGGGCCGAACAGGATCTTGTTTGTTGATTTTGAAAAAAAAAAAAAAGTACAAGCACACTCCTGGGCCAGGGTCTCAAGATTTCTTCTTATTCATTGTTTCATAGTAATAATTTAACAGTATTAAAACACATGTCCAAGAACTCAAAACGAGAGAGAGAGAGAGAAGAAAAAAAAGATTATTCTTCTCCCCATTTCCTTTAATGTGTCAGATGACATTCTCATTCCCTTTATGCTTTTCAGTGTTTGTTATTAATGTTAATATTATAACTGTACTATTGTTATTATTATTATTGTTGTTGTTGTTGTTGTTGTGTTTTTCTTTTCCTTTTCTTTAGATGTCATGATTGTTCTTTTTATAAATACTGTACTGATTATTTGGTCTACCAGCTCTGCAACGGTGTCTAATCAAATAAAACGAGTATCCTAAGTATCACCAAGTTTTAATTCTAATTAAGTTTCCTTCCTTTTTTCCTTCTCTGTAAATTTATATACAGTCAATAAGACGAGCAGGAAAACAAAGAAATTATTACTAGAGTGTGTATGAACTTTCCTGTATTTGACATTACAGGGCAGGACAATATATGAACAATGTATTTTCTTTTCTTTTTACCTTTTGTTAAAGAAAAAATCAGCAAAATTGAATTGTAATTGTGTAACTGTAATTGAACAGAAGGGAGGGACTAAATATGCAATATATATATATACATATATTGTTAATGATTATACCTATAGCAGTGCAATTGTATGATTTACTGTACTATTTGATTACTGGATGATTTATGTGACTATTGTATGAGAAGTTTATTCACTGAAGTGTGTGTAAGATTTTATTATTTTATGTAGGGCCCATTCCACTCTGTACGTGATTGACTGTATGCTTTTCTTCTCCTAAAGGCTAAATAAACACCTGAAAAATATATTTGAATCTCTTGCGTCGTGAAGTGGACACTTTTCGCCACGACACGGGGTACTCCCTGAACAGCTTGCCAGACCATCGTAGACCAACACACACAACCGTTTACACCTAGGAAGGAACCTATTTGGAACAGCCAATTATCCTAATGTGCATGTGTTTGGATTGTGGGAAGAAACCGGAGAACCCAGAGGAAACCAGTTCAAGCACAGGGAAAATATGCAAACTCCCTGGCTGAACCCGGGACTCCAACCCAGGACCTTTTTGCTGTGAGATGGACCTGGTAATCACTACGCAGCTGTACCACTGTTCCATTTCATTTTGTAAAGTACATAAGATTATTAACCGAGTTACAGAATCTTGGTGTGTTTTGGTGTGTAAAGGAGAAGAGCTCAAGTCTAAGCTGAACGCTGATGATCTCTGATCCTTCAGACAGCACTGCACCAAGAACCATCATTCATCTGCTGACATGTCCTAATGGGCTCAGGAATACTTTGGCAAACCTTTGTCAAGAACTTCGGTATGGAGTTGCATCCTTAAACACTAGTTAAAACTTTTCATTCAATCAGTTTTCAGAACCGTTTTATCGTTTATTAGTTTCGTGGGGGGGCTGGAGCCCATCCCAGCCATCTCTGGGTGAGGACGGGGTACACCCTGAACAGTTCACCAGAACATCACAGGGCCAATACAGACACACAACCATTCACACTCAAACCAAGTGGTAATTTGGAACAGCCAGTTAGCCTAATGTGCATGTCTTTTAACTGTGGGAGGATACCAGAGTACCTGGAGGAAACCCAGGCAAGCATGAGAAAAACATGCAAACTCTGCACAGAACTGCACGTGGGAATTTCTTTGAATTGAGATGCAGTCGCATCTTTTTCTCGGAATATGCAGTGTACGTTAAATCAAACGTGTAAAACCTAACAGGTTTCAATTTTATTCCTAATATTAAATCACATTTTTTGTTCATTACTGCCTGTGGTCATGCAAGTCAGCGATACATAAGTTATACTTATGTAACTTACTTATATATAACTTATAAGTTATAGTTAATACTTATTTTAGTATAATATACTATATATATATTTATATATATAGTATATTATATTTATTATATTGTATAATTATATTTAGGTGAGAATATATATATGTATTTTACTTTAACCATCACATCACCCTAATAGACGAACGAGTTTATTAAATATACAAAGTAAAAGTATATACAATAGTATAGGCTATATAAATTATAAATATACTCTCTCACTGACTGACTCATTTTCCAAACCAGTCACTCCTGTTATGGTCTCGGAGAGGCTGGAGCCCATCTCAGCCGACTCTGGGCAAGGGCAGGGTACACCCTGAACAACTCGTCAAACCACTGCAGTGCCAACACACACACACTACCATTCACACTCACATTCACGGCCAGTTTGGAACAGCCATTAAGCCTACTGTGCATGTCTTTGGACTATAGGATGAAACTGAAGTACTCTGAGGAAACCAACACACGCACAGGGAGAACATGCAAACTCCACACAGAAACTCCTGAGGCTGGGACTCGAACCCAGGACCTTCTTGCTGTGAGGCGGACGTACTAATCAACTACACCACTGTACCACCCATTATAAATATAGTACGTATATCATAAATTTGCTATCTTTCCCCTGTCTGTCTGAGTTTGCAGAGCTACAAGACTCAAATTGGGTGTGTGACCTAACGGTTGGGTTGGATGTAATGGGCCATCGTAACCATCTCAATCTGACTGTTTGTTGTGCACGTTTATATTCACATGGCGGCACGGTGGCGTAATGGTTAGCACGTCCGCCTAACAGCAAGATGAGTTTGCATGTTCTACCTGTGCTTGTGTGGGTTTCCTCCTGGTACTCCCGTTTCCTCCCACAGTCCAAAGACCTGCCCATTAGACTAATTTTCACTTCACACACTCATTTGGAGCCAAACACTGTACGAAGGCAGGGTACTCCCTGAATAGCTTGCCAGACCACTGAAGCACCAGCACACAACCAATCACATTCCTGTTTGGAACAGCCAATTAGCCTAATGTACATGACTGCGGAAGGAAACCGGAGTACCTTGAAAAAACCCACCCAATCACAGGGAGAACATGCAAACTCCACACAGAAACACCTAAGCCCGGGAATCGAACCCCGGACCTTTTTGCTGTGAGGTGGATATGCTAACTACTACACCACCATATCACCTTGTTAGGCATATTGTTTGTTCCAAATTGCCCCTGGGTGTGAGTGTGAGTGTGAATGGCTGTGTGTGTCGACCCTGTGATGGTCTGGAGAGTCATTTAGAGCGTACCCTGACTTCACCCAGTGTTGGCTGAGACAGACTCCAGCCTCCCTGTTACCTTAGTAGGATTAGGTGGTTCGGTAAATGAGTGAGATGAGAGAGTGGACTCACATGTGAAGCCATTTAATGCTAAGCTGGCCTTGTTTTCCTGACAAATGAGCAACAAGTATTTCTCATCACTGACCCAGCTTAAGTGGCATTGTTCTGACTTTGCTAAGATTGAATGTGAGCTGAAGCTGGTGTCCCCTCATGCCCCGCTCAGTGAGAAAGCACCCCTAGATGTGCACTTAGAACGGATTTAGATCCAGTGCGTTCACTGCATCCACCCTGGACAAGTTTTACGGCTCACACAGTTTCCCAACCTGCACATGCACGCACAGGTGAAGCTTGTTATGTTCAGCTCCACCAATGTGGCATCTGTGCTGCATATTTCAACATCCCAGATGAAATCAGTCTTTGATGCTCCTGTAATGAGAGGTAACCCACACAAACATGGGGAGAGCCTGCAAACTCCACAAAGGAACGAAGGACTCGAACCCAGGACCTTCTTGCTGTGGGGCGGATGTGCCAACCACAACCACGGCACATATTAGAAAATTGCCCAGTTGTGAAATGATTCTTTTAATTTGGTTATTAAAACCTGTTCAGGGTGTACCCCGCCTTCACCAATAGTCGGCTCAGATAGGCCCCGGCCTGCCCATGACCCTTGTAGGATTATGTGGTTTGGCAAATAAATGAATGAATGAATGACTGGATAAATATTTGATCCGATGTCTCATCTGATCAGTTTGAATACGAAGAATACATTTTCTACCACCGGATTTGGGGTAATCCAGTGTTATATAGGTGTACCGTGGAAGCTTCTTCACTCATTATGGATCTACACCAGAGTTTGTGCAGAGCTACTGTGTGTCTGCTGGTAAAAGCGTTCTACGGATCGTATTGAACTGGACAGATTTATTCCCAGAGCTTGAGCCTGAACGCTGTCCGACACTGAGATCAACAGCAGACTTTTATTTTGAAATCTGCGCGGGGTTTCGTCTGACTGTGGCCGCGAGCGACGCTGGAATTGGGCGCGGGAGGATCTCTGAGGCGGTGAGACATTTCATTTTAAACTTTTATCAGAGTTACAGAACCGTGTGAAGGAGGTTCTGTCAGGGTCAGTAAAGTACTGGTTGTTAAATAAAGGGATTGTTTGTATAGACGGCGTTTGTGGCACCGTCTGAAATCGACTCTAAATGTCGGAAAAACAACAAAAACAGCTCGGTGATTAGCCAAAGAGCTACCCGGAGCTAGCTAATGTAGCTAATCCTGTTATTATGATCGAGTTTATATGGATGTTAGTTCGAGTGAACTATAAATGCGCAGTTTGTTGAATCTCTGTGCACTGCAGTGATAGTCACATGTTGTTGTAATATTGCTAACTGAACAGCTTTGAATAGCAAGGAAAGAGGAAATGAATTAGCCTCCGTGCTAACCCTGTGTTAGCTACCTTTGACCCGGACCCGGTAACCCTGTATAAACCTGAATGGTTCTGTTGGTGTGTTATAGACTCTTTGTGTATAAAGCTATTGTTATTGTTACATATATTGTTATCTACGTTTGTTAGCTGTACATCCGGGTTAACTAGCATGCTAACCATGTAGCATAGCTGTGTATGCTAGCCGTCTGTCTTTCTGGATACAGGAGAGGTTCTGCCAGCTGCACCAACTTCCTTCCGCTGATGAATATGAAAGTGATTCGTGTTCACTGTATGTTGTTTTATTTAGTGATGTTCCGATGCTGTTTTTTTATCCGTACCGGTACCGATACTTGACCTTTCCCAGCCTGGCGATACCGATCCGGTACCCACACATTACAGTGATCTGTGTTCATTTAGTGGGAGCAGCTGCTCTGTCAACATGAACACATGCAGAGAAGGAAACCCCGAACACATTCCTTCTTAATGATTGTATTAGTTTATTACACACATGTAAACATCCACAGTGTTTCTCCTGAACACTGGTGAGTGGTGTGGTGAGCCCTGCCCGGGGCGCCCGGGTCATCTTATTATATAGACTGACTAATATTGATAGTGGATGTCAGGGCTGCTCCGTTCATTTGGAATGAGGGTCATGAAAACACTCCCAAATGGGAGGTCGAAGAAATACGGCCTGAAAAATCACATTAAAACCTACTGATACAGTAAAGTACACCAACATCGAAGTGCACGTATTGTATTTTGTAAATGCGTAATAACAGTACATTGTATTATATCAAGTCGTAGAGGCCCAAAGCATTTCTACATTCACATGATTCTAAAAATACACCATGCTGAGTGATCGATCCAGGTGAGACGCATCACAGACATTTAGAGTTTATTACTAACAGACAGCATCCACTTTACACAACTGTACCAACAAAAACAACAGGAGGGTAGTGTGGTATTAAATACAACTATAACAACATTTGAGTGAATAGTAATATAATTATTCAGAATAGGGAATAATAATAATAATGATATTAAAAAGAAGAGAATTAAGTGAAAATCAAGAAAGTAAAGCGAGGCTTTGAATTATAATAATACTAAGAGAAAGAGGGAAAAAGAAAAGGAAAAGTGAATAATAAGACAGAAAGGTTCATTTTTAAATATTATAATAAGATAAAGATAAAGTGAACATGAACACGTGAATATTCACCCTCTTCATAAATCCTAATCACTGATTTGATAAACAGAACTGTTACTGAACTGATTCACATCTAATGAGAGAAATGAGATTTCTTTTGGTTTAGCGTGAGCTGATGGTTCGATGCCATTGTGAACGTAGGTTCTCGTCACTCTTCGCAGTAACTAATGACTCCACTGGCATCATGTACCCCGTGCAGCGACCTCATCTAGCAGGCGGTGAGAGTTTTGTGAGAGTCTGTTGGAGAGCACTGAACATGTGCGCCGCACTAGTTTTATAATCGCGGGTTGCATGGCGATGTTTATTAAATTTAACTTTGTAGGATAATCAGCGCTATAATAAAATTTGAATGATTTAGAGAATTTGTAATGATTTTGAAAGCGGTGAGGTGATATTAGGAGAAACTTCAGGTGAGGTGGAAGGAAATAACCGTGAGGGCGGCACGCCTCGATAGTCATATAGGAATGGGTGGGTTCTGCTCACTCCCTCACATCTTTTCGGTGTTCGGAATTCGGTGACACTGGTGCCGCCCCTCCAAACTGTTACCTTGTGTAACACCATACTGGTGGGACTCTCCACTGTAAAATATTTGTGGACGTAATGCTAACTGTTGCTAGCCTCTCGCTTCCGGAAGCCAGTTCTTCTCTGCTGCTGTAAACAGAAGCTGGTGAGATCAGTTCATCCTCTCCAGCACAGAAGAAGAACTGATTTCCCGGATTAAAGTCAGTGGATTAATTTGGGTGAAATCTCTGTGTTATCATGTGGGATCGGATCAGCGTGTAGACTGGAATACTCGCCGGTACCAATCTGCCATCATCACACCAGTAGTTTTACTGAAAGCCGACCTCCTTCTGTGATTTGTTAGCTTAGTAAACCCAGCGAGGCCAGTCAGGTGAATTTGTAACAATATTTAAAAAAAAAACAATGGATTAAATTCACATTAACGTTCATTAACGTCTAATACACAGTAAATTGTGTATTAGTGCTTCTCACTTCTCAACCCATCAAATGATGATTTATTAATAATATGTGGGACGTACTACAGGTAGATGTTACTGAATATTAATT
Source organism: Neosilurus mollespiculum (assembly GCA_030014195.1). NCBI lineage: Eukaryota > Metazoa > Chordata > Actinopteri > Siluriformes > Plotosidae > Neosilurus > Neosilurus mollespiculum. Next base: position 10,841,827 of record JAQMYF010000016.1, read on the forward strand.
TAGTGACGTCCACCCAGATCTGTTTCAGTATGTACTACACAGACGCGGAAGCAAAAAAGGCATTAAAAAAAGAAACGTGTTCTGGATGGTCGCAGGTGAGTTCCATGGGCAGGCAGGTGTCGAGCCTCAGAGCTGTGTAACATCAGCTCTTTAAATCTTTACACAATTGTGATCATGCTCTGCAGAAAGATAATGAAGCAAATAAAAATTGCACGTTCTGATCTGGGTAACTGCAATGTGTGGCTGCTAGGGTCTGTTCATCCCACGGTTTAGTATATACTACAGGAAACACAAAAAATAGCAAACGAGAATAAGATTTCTGTTTATATTTGCATATTTTATCCATGACACTGAGATCAGGCAGACCAGGTGAGCTCCGTGCTTTGATCCGACTAATGGTGTCCGTTTTGTCCACCTTACTAATTCTGAAACAGAAACTTCCAGCAACTTCAGTCCTCGCCCCTTGTAAAAGTACATGTGAATGCTTCTACACTGGGCATGCTCAGAAACATGTTGCCTTTCTGATTGGCTGTTCCAGCCTGGTAGTGATCCGAACTCGTTGGATTGGCTGGGCTACGTTACTGACCCCGTGCATCATAACGCATTATGGTCCAGTGCTGAGCTGCACAAACAACAAGCGCAGAAACCGCGGAAAACATTTCTCTTTGTTCCTAAACCGACTGACGACAGGAAAGCAGAGTCGGCAAAACTTTAGCTGCATAAACCATTTTGGATTCACCGTCACGCTCATCTCTGGCAGTGTTCTTGTCCTCAGAGTCACTAGAATGTGACGTCCGCCTGTCTCCACAAGAGACTCCTCCCCCTCTGGTTGAAATAGATCATCGTTTACACCCATTTCCTCCAAATTGCCACCACAGTTGCTTCTTCAGCACGAATTTTTAGGCTTAAAGTTTACTTGCACTGCACAATTTTGGATTTTTTTTCTCACAACTATGTTACACCCCAAATACCATGAATAGATGTCAGAACTCATGTGTCCAAACACATAATTATTCTGTATTTGTAAATGTAAACAACGAGCTGCTTTTAGCTGAACTCTCGAGTAAAGATTTGTATCAGCATGACTCCAGTTTTACAAAGAATAAAAAACACTTACCGCTGGAAAGAGATTTCTTTAAGACCGTCTGCACGGATTTCACAGCCAACCGCACAACAAGAACCAACCATTTTTACACAAAATAACACGAATCCACAACACAAACCAGAAGATGAAGCCAGTTTCCCACGAGAGAGGGGGCGGTGCACGGTCTAGGTTATTCTCCAGGTCATTGGTCCAAACGAAGTTAGCCAATAGAATAAAGTGTTGCAACTGGCACACTACAATGCATTCTCATTGGCTGATTCTGCAAGTCACTAATAAATATAAAACGCTTGCGCTGACTCTGTAGATGAATGTCACAACAAAATAACCGGCTGGCAGGCAAAGAACCGATCAATCACAAAACTGAGAGGTCGAACGGTTTAGTTAATTTTTGTTGTTGTTTGAAAACTTTGTTTTCAGGGTTTTGTAATTTCTCAGATTTTGATTTCACCCCTGTAACGTAACAGAAATAAAAGAGAATGAATATTTAAACTGCTGTCTGAACTCAAGTATCCATTCTTCAATAAAATGCCACAAATTATGGAATATATAATCATGTATGAAAGCTGGTACCATCTTACTCATGGGCGAACACAACCCTGGAGCTTAAACAACAAACTTGTAAACATTTAAAAACAATCATGATATGAAGCTTTCAGCAAATGCAGATTTTTCCCCTTTTCAGGACTTGAGTCAGTACCAACCTTTAGTATTGTTTCTCTGTATGTCATTGCTCCGCTTTAGTCTGTACACCGTCCCTGCTTTCTTTTCTTTGTGGACATGATAAAAAAAAAACCAGACAACACCTCTGATCCTGAAAGAAACGGATTCCCGTAGTCATCTGTTTGGTCAGGCTTCAGAGTAGTAACTGGTTCTTTAACTAGGAAAAGGAAATAATCATCCAGTGAATCAGTTACAGGCCTTATTGCACGCACAGAACCTTGTGAAGATTTGCTTTATCCTGGACTTCTTTTCATTCCTCGGAAACAAACCACCACCACCAAGACTTTTGTCGCATGCAGTACACACTGACTGTTTCTCCAGTACCACTGTTACACAGCGCTCGCACCACGGGGCGGTCATTTCAAAGGTGAGCGTGAAAAGGGTGTAAACTAGGAAAGGACGTACTTTATTTCTAAAATTGTGTTCACCACATGTGCATATATTTTTACATTTACGGCATTTGGTAGACGCTCCTATCCAGAGTGACTTAGTTATCATTTTTTAATACAGTTAAGGGTTAAGGGCCTTGCTCAAGGGCCCAACAGTGGTGATAGTGGGATTGAACTGCTGACGTTCGGATCAGTAACCCAATTTCTTAACCACTAAGCCACCACTGCCCCATATTTTGATATGGTGTCACCTCCTAGGCATGCACAAAAGGTTTTGATGCATTGATTAACAAATAAACTTGCACATGGAAATATTTTGTACAAGTTTGAAGTTGGAAATGTGCCAGTTTTGTGGTATACGAGCACAGGCTTGTTTGATGAATGAGTCACAATATGTTAAACAGGGATTTTGTGTAAGCGCCGCCCGAATTGCGTGTATTCCTTCAATTGTCATAAACTGTTCTTTTGAATAAATGTTGGTTATTGAGTAAACAGACAGCATGGGCGGTATCAGTCAGGTTTGTTGGTTCATTTTCTTTGTAGGTGAAATAGACATTTAAAAGTACCCGGGTTTGAGGTCTGATTTTGTAACATCCCAAACGTCCACTGTAAACGGCCAAGAGTAACAGCTGGGAACACAAAACCAGTGCTGCAGTATGAATTATATATGAATAGATATTAGTCAAAGCTGGAAACTGGATTCACAGTAACGCCTTATTTCCAGAGAAGTTGATTTCACGTTACCTCATGTGTACGTCTGTGTGAGGGTTATCATTGAGTTTTTATGGCAAGATTACAGGTCAGAAAACCTTGGGAGTTACGTGGTATATTGAATATCGGTGAAGAGCTTTTTGAGCATGACAAACAAAAAGTCGCAAGTGCTTTAGCCACATGAAACCAACCACGGAGTGTTTATGCCAGAAAGTCTATTGGAATACCCAGCAATCCTCTTCGGCGCATAATTGTTAAATATCTTTGTGTTAGCGAGCCAATCAGATCACACCCTTCCCGTACTATTTAATACACCTTTAGGAATCACCCTGTCTGTCCGTCTGTCTATGGAAGTTTGTGAGCGTAACCCCTTCTACACCGCGTCATGTATTTTGATGAAACTTTACAGAGTTGTTTTGTACCACCTGAAGGTGTGCATGAAGTGAAATCATCCAGATCCGATGTTTTGAAGGGGAGATAATTCAACAGTCAGATCGTGGGGAGTGCATGGGTATTCTGCAGTGGGTTTACTCACAGTTTGCATCAGTTGAAGTCAGACCAAATCAGGACGTATTATAGATTAAAAATGATGGTAGATAAATGTTATTCATTTGAATTTAAAGTGTGCCATTGTAGATGGGAATACAGCAGCACTGCAGTTTACAGGTAACGAGCATCATCATCATCATCATCATCATGGGTTTGTTAGTATGGATACGTCAGTATTCGTGTTTTCTCATGTAAAACAGTTCCCACTGGTTAAAATAAAACCTTTCAGAAGAATTATAAATGATATTAATCTTCATACTGCCCTTTACTGCTCCTGCCTGTGCATCGGAGACCTTGTCTGACTCGGGTCTTCTGTCCCATAGGTGTTGCTGCCTGTGTGGCCTAAAGAAGGATGCAGACGATCAAGTGCGTCGTTGTTGGCGATGGAGCGGTGGGGAAAACGTGCCTTCTCATTTCATATACCACCAACGCCTTCCCCGAAGAATACATCCCCACCGTGTTCGACAACTACAGCGCCCAGATGAGTGTTGATGGACGCACGGTGAGCCTGAACCTGTGGGACACCGCAGGACAGGAGGAGTATGACCGGCTGCGCACCCTTTCCTACCCTCAGACCAACGTGTTCATCATCTGCTTTTCCATCGGCAGTCCGTCGTCGTACGCCAACGTCCGGCACAAGTGGTTCCCCGAGGTGTCGCACCACTGCCCCAGTGTGCCTGTGCTGCTGGTTGGAACCAAGCGGGATCTGCGCACCGATAATGAGACCATCAAGAAATTAAAAGAGCAGAACCTGGTGCCTACCACACAGCAGCAGGGCACCTCGCTGGCGAAGCAGATCAACGCCGTGAAGTATCTGGAGTGCTCCGCTCTGCTACAAGAAGGCGTCCGGGATGTTTTTGCTGAGGCTGTGCGTGCAGTTCTCTACCCTGTCACCAAAAAGAATTCCAAAAAATGTGTGCTGTTGTAGTTTGGCCTGGGAGACTGATGGAAATGGACTTGGAGAGCTCAGAGGACAGACGGATCATCCTGGTGTTTCTGGCCATCTCTCCTTCCTCACTCATGTTTTTAACCACTCGATGTAATATTTTTGGCTCCCTGATATATTTCTTTTTTTCTTTCTTTCTTTCTTTCTTTTGTCGACAGTCACCAAAGTCTGCATTCTTTACTGGAACTGAGGAACCTGTAGATTTCAAAACCACTTTCCCTTTTGTCTCATCAGAGAGACCTGGTTGTCAAGATCGCTCACGCTTACCTCATGGTTTAAAAATGGAATTGAAAGATGTTTTAATAATAATGAAACAAAGCAATGCAGAAAAGAAATTATGTCCTAGTCTGACCTGCGTTCACACAGAGCTGGAGGAGGGCAGCATTTACTCAGGCAGTGTCTGAGGACAGAAACAACCCCTTTCCCACTGCCTGAGGTGTGTAATTTGTCCTTTTTGTGCCTGACAGAATAGCTGAAATCCTTTACTGATGCATACGCAGTGTAAGGAACGATCTAAAATATTTATACACGTGGAGACTTTAATACCAGAGAATGAAAAGCTTTCCTGCAAAAAACTATTTAGATATTCTGTGTGTTTTATTCTTACCCTAAAACTTGTACATTTTTGGGGGGCTTCTGTGAAATGGGGGGCTGGGGGGTTTGGAACGATGTGCCATTATATTGGCACCTGTACACCTTAACTAAAATATCACACCGCTTCTAGATGAAACGAAATCCTGCGACACAGTACAGTGATTATATAATGCACAGGGTAAGATTTTACACAGCTTGTCTAGTAAAAACGACTGAAGTGCCATTAGATCCTTGTTCGCTGGTAACCCAGTCTTCCTCGTTGTCGTCCCTCTGTTTAACAAAGGCCTGTCTATGGTCAATTAATCGCCTCATCGTACTAATAAAGCTGGGGTTGGTGATCTCTTCAGGGCTTCAGGTGAACCCCTCCTTGCTCTCAAATGTCCTTTAAAGCCACGCCCACCCTCCATACATACGAGCTCCGCTCTGATTGCTGGTTCGTGCATGGTAGGGTCATGTACAAGCAGGGACACAGCGGAGCATTTGATTGGATATTTCCCAGTGGACTGTGAGGCAGTGATTGGTCGATGCTTTTGCAAGATTATAGCGGCCACAGACGACGGATTTTTTTTTCTCAAACCTTTCTCAGATCTTATTGATTGTAAAAGCCACTTCAACCAATTTAACAGTCTGTGTATACAGCTAAAATTTACCAGCCCTAACTTTAATGCAAAAGTTTCCTGTTACGATTTATCACCGTAACTGTGTGCTTGTTTACATAGGATAAAAAGTCCATGCTGATCTATGCAGCTCATTTTCTCTCGGCTCTCCTCTCTTAGGTCTCTGACTAACATGTGGATGAAGGGGGGAGGAGGGTAGAACAGATGACAGTTCAACAGCAATCTAAACATATATATATATATATATATATATATATAATGACAATATGGTTAATCATGATAATATCTCGGTCAGTATATTGTCTAACAGAACGGTTATTGGGATCTTAACGTGCCTTTCTGGTACTTTTACATCTAATGCTGCATCACCAGTTGAACTCCAAGTGCCTAACTTGTCTCTGGATGTGATCCGTAACTCCGCCGTATCCTGTGAAGCGCCCAGAGCCTTAAAGGAGTCGAATAGAATTGACTCGAGTCATGCATTTCAGTGCGCTATAAAAGTAAATGGAGCTTTTGTCATCTGGTCTCGAAGGTTTCGTACCAGGCGTGTGTGTGTGTGTGTGTGTGTGTGTGTGTGTGTGTGTGGGTGATTCATTCTTAATCATTGTGTGTCACCGCGTTTCGCAGTGAGTCAGTGCTTAGCCTCAGCAGGTATTGATGAGAGCATGTAGTACTTTCCACAGCTGTCAGTCCCAGAATGGATAAATCGTATCATGCGTGCTTAAATCTCCAGAGAAATGACCGCCTACAGATATGTTGTGGTGGATAGACTGTTAAAGCGTAATGATGTTTCAGTCTGTAATCATGTTTAAGATTCACTCCCCTGTAAGTGATCCCGAGCACTTGATGCTGTGTTTGTGTGAGAAATGGTTCTGGGGAGGGGCTTCACTGAGCCTGCCATAAGAAGACACACAAAAATCACTGCTTGATCACCTGTACCTGTAAAATAATCTCACTCATTTGCTGAACCACTTAATCCTTCTGGGGTCACTCAGAGACCGGAGCCCATCTCAGCCGACCCCTGGCGGAGGTGGAGTACACTCTGAACAGCCCGCCAGACCATTACAGGTAAAAGCAAACACAACCATCGGCAGTTTAGAACAGCCAGTTAGCCTAATGTGCATGTATTTGGACTGTTTTAGGAAACCGGTCTACCCAAAGGAAACCCACGCAAGCACGGAGAGAACACGCAGCCTCCACACACAGACACCCAAGCCAGGTCTGGGACTCGAACCCAAGACTTTCTTGCTCTGAGGCAGACGTGCTAACCACCACGCCACCCACCTGTGAAATAATTTAGCGGGGTGACACAATGGTGTAGTGGTGAGCACGTCCACCTCACAGCGGCGTCCTGGGTTCGAGTACCAGGAGTTTGCATGTTCTCTGTGAGCTTGCGTGGGTTTCATTTGGGCACTCTGGTTTTCTCTTACGGTCCACATTAGGCAAGTTCAGAGTTGGCTGAGATCGGCTCCGGCCTCCCCGCGACCCTGATAGGATAAAGCAGTTTGGCGAATAATTAATTATTTTTTCCCCCTCAGAACATCTTAAATGAGTGACCAGTTTAATTAGCAGTTTTTGAACTTTTATTTTGTAAATTTTATCTGGTTGCTACTTTGTCACTTTTCAGCGCCTGCACATGTAACCACCATCACGATGGCTGATGGAAAAACTGACATTACTGAACATTAGAGTGGTTTCAGAAGTGAAGTGGTACTTAGATTGTGTGTTGTGTGTGTGTGTGTGTGTGTGTGTGTGTGTGTGTGTGTGTATGTATTCAAAAATTGCACATTTCTCTACGTATCAGTGCTTACTTGCAGTGTCTCAGTTAGTCAGGCTTCTCAGATGCTAATAGCTTTTGATTTTATAAATATATATATATTTTATTTAGATTTTTTTGAATACAAGACTTAGCCAAAGAGTGCCTTTGGATACAAAGATATCAGACTGAGAGAACATTTGACAAAGCGGACCTGTCCTGTTTCAATCGTTTATCTGAGCGTAATAACCGTACAAGCCATTTCTTCTCCTTCACCTCGTTTTCTTCTCTTTATTGAAATGAATTCTATAATTCTAAATCCATTCAACTTGTGTTTTATTCTGTTTTTGTCCTGGAGTTAAAACCATCAGAAAACTGTGGAGGCATCACGTGTGTGTTGGTGTCATGAATTAGTGTGTAAAAGGATGAACGTGAGAATGAATCGCCATGTGTTTGATGTACTGTTCCTTTCATTCCACCCCACCACCCTGTCGAAATGGAGCAGAAAGGGCCTCACATCGCCGCTTGTCTGCCTGCTTTGGTGTATGGTACTGCATTTATACACTGGGAACTTGATTTTTTTTGTTTTTTTTGTTAAAACTGTCAATTTTATAACAGACATTTGTATAAATGAACTAACAGTGTAATGATTTTAAATTATGCCAAATAAAAACTATAATTTACATTTCATGGTTTCCTCTCTGATGATTTTGTATCAGTAGTGTGGTTTGCACGTCCACCTCACAGCAAGAAGGTCCTGGATTCGGGTCCCGGAGGTTGCGTTTTCTCTCCGTGCTTGCGTGGGCTTTTCTCTGGGTACTCCTGTTTCCTCCCACAGTCCAAAGACCTATACATTAAACTAACTGGCTGTTCCAAATTGCCCCCTTCTTGTGAGTGAGAGTGTCAGTGGTTGAGAGGCTCCTCCTGCCTCTCTGCGAGTGTGAGTAGTTTGAACTGGATGTTTGATCTGTCATTCGAGCCAGTGATCTCAATCTGAAGGTACAAAAGAAGAATGTTTTTGTACATGGGCTGTACTCAGATGGAGGCGTAGTGGTTAGCACGTCCGCCTCACAGCAAGACGAGTTTGTGTCTTCTTCCTGTGCTTGTGTGGGTTTCCTCCGGCTACTCTGGTTTCCTCCTACAGTCCAAAGACATGCACATTAGGCTAATTGGCTGTTTCAGATTGCCCCTAGGTGTGAGTGTGAACGTTGTGTGTTGCCCTGTGATGGTCTGGTGAGCTGTTCATTGTGTACCCCACCTTCACTCAGTGTTGGCTGACATAGGCTCCAGCCTCTCCATAACCCCATTAGGATTAAGTGGTTCGGTGAATGAATGAATGAATGAAGGAGAGAGTTTCTGCAGAACTCACAAGATGAATAAAGGCTACTAGTCAGGAGTCCAAATGGAATAAATGACACAAACAGGAAGAGGAAACTGATCAGTCGGGTGTCGTGTTATGTTCTCGATGTGAATAAGTGAACAAACCGTTGTCATTATTGAAACAGGTTTCCGCTGCACTCATGCACAGAAACCACATCAAAGGTCAAGTGCATCATGTGCTGCAACATAACATCAACACCTCACTGTTGTTCACCAGAGCTCTTACAGTAGGGGCATCCTGATACCTTAAAGAAGCCTCACTGGGACTGGATCTGTAGTAATGATGCAATAAAGATTTATACAGATGATTCATTTCATCATGATGATACCCTTATGAAGAAACTAAGAAGAAATCAATGAAAAGTCAAATGTGGAGCTTTAATCCAGAAATTCTTTATTGAAAGGATTTAGATCGATAGAAATTAATTTAGAGGAATTTTTAACTGAATTCTTTAGTAATAAATCATTTATAAATAGAAAACTAGCTCTGCTAATACTGTAGTTTATATAAACACTTTATAACTCAATAAGGGGAGGCACGGTGGCGCAGTGGTTAGCACGTCCGCCACACAGCAAGAAGGTCCCGGGCTTGATTCCCAGCTCAGTGTTTCTGTGTGGAGTTTGCATGTTCTCCCCGTGCTTGCGTGGGTTTCCTGTGGGTACTCTGGTTTCCTCCAACAGTCCAAAGTCATGCACATAAGGCTACAATGGCTGTGTTTGTGTTGCCCTGCAATATCCTGGTGAGCTGTTCAGGGTGTACCCCGCCTTCACCTGGTGTCGGTTGAGGTAGACTCCAGCGTCCTCGCAACCCTGATAGGATTAAGTGGTTCAGCAGATCAGTGAGAGAGAGTTAGTATGACTTCTCTTTTGTTAGGCCACTGTGCCGACCCCTCCGTGCCATTATGTAAACATGCAAATGAAAATTAAAAAACAGCTGAACGAATATTCTACTTACCAAACCATGTTAACAAACATTAATCATAACTATAATTTATATTTACTTAATATGAAGCTCCTCCTTGTTAAAGTGGTGTTGATTAAAAAGGTTCCTGTGTTAAAATCATACATTTGGTTAAATTCCTCACAGATTATGAGACCAACGACATCATGTTTTTCTTAGAAATCCACTAGATGGCAGTAAAGAGCCTCCCTGCAGTGTGCTGGTTGAGAAAACCACACATCTAATCCCCCAAAACTACTGGAACCCACATTACATCAAAACCACCCTGACCATACGGTAACCCATACGGTAACCAACACCAATATTAAAATTCAAATTCGGAATCTCAGTAAAAATTATCCAATTTATTCTCTTCCCAAAGCACAGCCTTAAACCTAAAATAATAATCTTTTCCATGCAGCTGGCTCAGTAAATTTAAAATAGGCCTAAACCCACACACCTACCCACTCATCCACTCACTCATCCACTCATTTATTCTTTTGCTGCACTGATCCTATTAGGGTGACGGGAGGCTGGAGTCTATCTCAGCTGACACTGTGACCTGAACAGCTCACCAGACCACTGCAGAACCCCCCCCCAACACACACAGCCATTCACACTCACACCTAGGGGGAATTTGGAACAGCCAAATAGCCTAATATGCATGTCTATGGACTGTTGGAGGAAACCAGAGTACCCAGAGGTAACCCACAGAGGAAACCCATGCAGGCACTGAGAGAACATGCAAACTGCACACATAAACACCCTTGCTGAGCCTGAGACTCGAACCCAGGACCTTCTTGCTGTGAGGCGGACGTGCTAATGATGTGCTTCCCAAATATAATACCTCAATAAACAGTTCGGTAAATGAGTGAGAGTGAGTGAATGAGGTATTATTTGGGGTGGTTAGCACATCCCCCTCACAGTGAGAAGGTCCTGGGTTTGATCCTGGGGCTTGGCGAGGGCATTTTTTGTGCGGTTTGCATGTTCTCCTGCACTTCTCTGGATTCCACCCACAGTCAAAGTACATGCACATTAGGTTAAGTGGCTGTTCCAAATTGCCCCTGTGTGTAAGTGTGAGTGTGAATTGCAGTGTTGACCCTGCAATGGTCTGGTGAGCTGTTCAGGGTTTTCAGGGTAAGTGAGTAAGTGTATGTGTGACAGAGAGAGAGATAGAGTGAGAGAGACTGAGTGAGTGTATGTGTGAGAGAAAGAGAGAGAGAATGAGAGAGTGAGAGAGAGACAGAGATAGAGTGAGTAAGAGAGTGAGTGTGTGTGTGTGTGTGTGTGTGTGAGACAGACAGAGATAGAGTGAGTAAGAGAGTGAGTGTATGTGTGTGAGAGAGACAGAGTGAGTAAGAGAGTGAGAGAAAGACAGAGATAGAGTGACTAAGAGAGTGAGTGTATGTGTGAGTGAGTGAGTGAGTGAGAGACAGAGATTGAGTGAGTAAGAGAGATAGAGTGACTGTATATGTGAGTGAGTGAGAGAGCGATAGAAGAAGTAAGAGAGTGAGTGTATGTGAATAAGTGAGAGAGAGACAGAGTGAGAGAGAGTGTGAACGATTGAGAGAGAGAGAGAGAGTGAGAGAGAGACAGAGATAGAGTGAGTAAGAGAGTGAGTGTGTGTGTGTGTGTGTGTGTGTGAGACAGAC
>JAQMYF010000016.1:10869729-10880496 GCA_030014195.1 Neosilurus mollespiculum
AACCCAGTTAGCTGCACTGGGGGGACAGCAGTGAGAACCCGCCGATAGTGGGGCTTGAACCCCCGACCTTGGGATCAGTAATCCAGCACCTTACCACCAGGCCACCACTGCCCCTGCATGGGATCATTATGAAAAAAATCCTAAAATCCCAAAAAAATGTGCTCTTTACCATGGGGCAAAATGTTTATCATTCCGATGGCCACTAGTGGGAGACACTTCATTAGAACGATGCCACATTATAATTATCCATTTGCACCTGTCAGAGGTACCTTGCAACTTTTTGAGTGCCTCTCTACTCTGATACTGTGATACAGAGCTTCTTTAATTAAAAGAGAAAGCTACAGGATAGTATTTCCTGCCATTTCAAATAAATAAACAAAATGGGCAGAATAAACATGATATGAAATCAGAATTTGTTTTTCTGAAGAAACCATCTTCTGTAGGCCTCACCAGTTCCTCGTGTTTATTAATGTGTGAAAGACTAAGCAGATTCGATCAGTTCCCAATTTAGTAATTTAATTGAATACATCAGAATAATTACAATACATGTGATCATGGCCTTGGGCTTCACTCAGTCCAAACCACCTTCTCCTAGCAACCAGACAAAGTAAGCCCCCTCATTTCTCCGGTTCCAAGTCTTCATCCTCTTCGGGGCATTTTCAGCTTGTACATTGGTTGTGTGTGTGTGTGTGTGTGTGTGTGTGTGTGAGAGAGAGAGAAAATACACATGAAATAGAATCTCCATCCTGTAATCGTCAGGCCACACCTACGCACACGTCTTGTGCCACATGGGGACCTCGTGGTGGATCTTTACTTGACATCACAGGACATGTTTTACATGAAACGCAAGGAGTAACAATATGTATACAACAACATTCATCCTACCTCACAAAACAAGACCCTAACCTCTAAACATCTACACTTTGACACCCAGCATAAGTTGACAGATTTTTATCATTGACTATAGAATGGAAACTGCTGTTTTTACTCACAGAACAGGAAGAGACTAAGTTTATGTTAGGTGGGAGTTTCCTGTGTTAGCTATAGAATGAGAAAGAAAGCCTATGTACAAACATGGTACTTATTCTACAGACACAGGAATACTTCCAGATAGTGAATAAAAGAACACAACTCTTATTAATTCTAACAAAGTGACATGATGAAAATATTTAAATCAACGACTCTGATGTAGAAGACAATTAAACAAAAGGCTAAACAAACCTAACCACAGTGATATTAAGATACGGAACATGTTTATTGTTATGATACATAAACACTGGGCATCAGTTCTCACACGTAAATGGAAGGAGCTGTAAGGATTTATTTAACATATTCACTGCCGTTATGTACCTGAGTTGTTTCACATCTCGTGTAATAGGTTTATTCTCTGAAGCTTTTATATCAAATACAAATACATTAATCTTAATTGTACATTTCATATGATATATATATATATATATCTCTCTCTCTCTCTCTCTCTCTCTCTCTCTCTGAGCAGGAGTGCATGATGTCATGCAGGTGCTGTGTTCCAGTGCTGCCAGCTGATTGGCTCCCTCTGAGATAAAACAGCAGTTGATGGAGACTGATGCTCCTCTCTTTCTCAAGCTCCTCCCATTGCTCACCTGGGGAGGCCGGGCTGCTAATTTGTGTAGCATTGTGTGTATTGCTGTAGAATTGCCTTTGTGATTTGCCTTTTGTATCCTATTTAAGTTGTAGTGGTAGAAATAGGAGGGAGGAGCCCTTTATGTTCTGTGATCTGTTTTCTCCTATTTTTGTCTAGAAGAGTAGTTAAGCCCATTGTCTTTTGTTTGCTTTCTTTTGTTAGGGCAGTTTAGGTTCTTTGTATAGACTGTTTTGTTTGTTATTATGGGAAATGCTCTTCTCCGAAGTTATTAATAAAACTACTGCTACAGATTTGTCTTTAAAACCTGCGTCCAGCTGACCCTTATTTGAGAAATGGGAAGAGTGGGGCACTGCGTGTTATCTCCTGGCTTCCCTTAGCCAGGGTCGTAACATGTTTTGGGGGCTTGTCTGCTTTACTGTGTTTGTTCCTGCATTGAAGGAGGTTGGTGAGTACTCTGATCTACACTTGTTTGGTTGGAAAGTCTTTTCCTTTGTGGTGGGGGAAAATGGATTTTAATTTGGAGGATTTTACCAGTAACCCCACTGAGGAAAAATTAGATTGATGTAGACAAGCTGATCTCATTCAAATAGCAAATCTGTTTGATGTGCGTGTGCCTGCGAGTGTGAGAAAAGGGGAGCTCCTCTGTGCGAACTTGATTGAGCGAGGTTTGCTTCAGCTACAAGTTCCAGAGGAGAAGAAACTGGTTTTAAGGCTTCCCTACTCCATGACTACATGTATGACTACAGAGGAACACACATTAACTCTGTGCATATGGGAGATGGGGTGAGAAACTGGGAATTAGAGGTGGAAGTGATGCACCTGCGAGTGAACGCACTGGAGCTGCTGCCGCGACTGCTCCTATGTCATCACCCACCCTATCCCTCACGCCCATAAATGCTTCGATGTAAGTGGGCATGTTGCACTTGTTCCACCTTTTCGTGAATCAGAGGTGGATTCATATTCTAAGGCATTTGAATGGCAGCCTTGCTCTTTCAATTGAAGATAACTTAGATTATGATGTGGTGAAAAGAAACAGTTCTCCATGCATATGAATTAGTTTTTGAGGCTAGCAGGCAAAATTTTAGGAAGTGTGACAAGATTGCCACTCAAACTTATGTAGAGTTTGCCAGAGTAAAAGGTGCTTAGCTTGATAACTGGTGCCAAGCCAGTAAAGTTAAAACTCTGGAGCTGCTCCACGAATTGGTTTTATTGAAGGAGTTCAAAAACTGTCTGCCAGAAAAAGTTGTTGTTTATTTAAATGAGCAGCGGTTCTGATGTGTTCGCATGGGGTATCAAATTAAGTGTTGTGCGAGCACCCTTGCATGTTCATTTGTCCTCCAGATTTGTGTCCTGAAAGTTCTGAGGGGCCGTGAGATCGCAGTTACCAGTAGCTGGAATTGACGTCATCCTTGAAAATGATTTGGCAGGTGGTAAAGTGTTCCCGTCTCCTGAGGTAATTGAACACCCCACTACCGATGACTGCTCGTCTGTGTCGGCTTTGTACAATGAACATTCTGTGTTTCCTCTGTGTGCTGTGATTCGTGCCCAAGCAAAAAAGTTTGCAGACTTTGTAGATTTGAATGATTCTTTCCTGAATCCCTCTAGTACGGATGTTTCATCACCATCTGAAAAGGAACTGAATAAAGAGTGTGAAAATTGAATTCCACCCTGAAAAGAATTTGAAAATGTTGGTAGGTAATGCACAGATAAAAAGGAGCAACAAGCCGACCCAAGTCTGAACACCTGCTTCTCTGTCGACAAAATACCAAATTATGATAAGTCCATGCGTTACCTTGATGGCGCGTTGATTCGTAGTTGGTTTTCAAGCACCAGGTTTGCACGCAAATCTGTGTGTTGTAGTTCCAAAGCCATTTGGTGCCACAATCACTTTTTTCTGGACATTAAGGGATAAGGAAAACATGTATTCGAGTTCTCCGCTATTTCTTCTGGCCTGGTGTTAAATCCGATGTGGCAAATTTCTGCGGATCTTGTCATATCTGCCAAGTTTCTGGTAAACACAATCAGCTCATTCCCACTGCTTCACTTAAGCCGATCCTTGTAATAGGTGAACCTTTTGAGCATGTCATCATGGATTGTGTTGGCCCCTTGCTGAAAAAAAAAGCAGGTCATCAGTACATCCTCACAATAGTGTGTGCTGCCACAAGGTATCCAGAGGCCATCCCGTTGTGCATACTATTGTGAAGACGCTTGTGAAATTCTTTTCTCCATTCGGCTTTTCAAAATGTCGTCAAAGTGACCAAGGTTCTAATTTTATGTGCATTGTCTTTTCCCAGGTCATGTCGGAACTACGGATTAAGCATCACATTTCCAGCGCATATCACTCCGAGAGTCAGGGTGCACTTGAGTGGTTTCACCAATCACTTAAAGCCATGTTGCGCAAATTTGGCTACAACTCGAAACTTGAGTGGGATGAAGGGTTACCCCTTTTATTGTTTCTATTAGAGAGACCGAGCAGGAGTCTCTAGGTTTCGTTAGTTAGTTCGTTTTGTGAGAGGCTGCATTGGGCATGTGAAACGGCCCCCGAGTCCCTCTCTTGTGCTTGATCGAAAATGAAGGCGCGCTACGATAAAAAAGCAGATGTGCAGTCTAACTTTAATCAACCCTTTAAGCTCGAGGTTGACGCCTGTGCCCTGGGAGTAGGGGTTGTGCTTCTCCAGGAATACGACTGTCATTGATCACCCAGTTTGTTATTTTCGAAAAAAAAATGTAAGAAACATCACTACAGCACCATTGAAAAGGAAGCCTTATCCCTCTTGTTAGCTTTACAGCATTTCACTGTATATCTGAGGTGCAGTTTTTTGCTATTAAATAATATATATAATAGTATGTTGTTAGCAAAGGGTAAAATTTCACATAAGGGTTCAAAACTCTATTGGGCAGATCAGAACGGTATCAATTCACTGAATGATTCAGCAAGTTAGTGGTTCGCAAATGATTCAGCGAGGTAGCGGTTCATGAACGATTCAGCAAGTTAGCAATTCACAAATGATTAAGTGAGTTAGTGATTCACTGGATGATTCAATGAGTTAGCGAGTCACTGAACGATTCCGCGATTTAGTGGCTCACTCAGCCATTTAGCAAGTTAGCGGTTCACTGAAAGATTCAGTGAGTTAGTGGTTCACTGAGAAATTCACAGTTAGTGGTTTGTGAATGATTCATCGAGTTATCAATTCACTGAACAGTTCAGCGAGTTAGCAGCGAGTTCGTGGTTTGTGAATGATTCAGCAAGTTAGTGATTCACTGAATGATTCAGCAAGTTAGTGGTTCGTGACCGATTGAGCAAATTAGAGGTTCACTAAGCGATTCAGCGAGTTAGCAGTTTGTAAACGATTCAGTGAGTTAGCAATTCACTGAATGATTCAGCGAGTTAGTGGTTCACTGATCGATTCAGCAAGTTAACGGTTCACTGATCGATTCAGCAAGTTAACGGTTCACTGATTGATTCAGCGAATTAGCAATTCGCGAATGATTCAGCAAGTTAGCGATTCACTGAACAATTCAGCAAGTTAGTGGTTCACAAACGATTCAGTGAGTTAGCAGGTCACTGAGTGATTCAATGAGTTAGCGGTTGAGCGATTCAGCGAGTTAGTCTTTCACTGAGCGATTCAGCAACACTACAAAAACAGATTTTGAGGTTGAAACAAGACATACACTAAACTGGTTCAATTATTATTAATGGTTGAAATGTGACCAAAACATCAGTGACCTTAAAAATATTTACACTGGTTGCTTTATTAACTACATATTAACATGTGAAGCCATAAGTGAGATCCTAAATAAAGATCATTGGGCAGATTTATAGGGCTGTATGATGTATATTTATATGCTTTACAAATTTAAAAGGCTCTAATGACAAATTAATGTAGAAATTGTAGGCATAATAAGCTATGCTTCAGGCTCCACCTTTTCAGTCTTGTTTTATTTATTTATTTATTTGTTTATCTGTTTGTATACAATGATTAAAAAAAGCATTACCTTAAATTCTATGTATTATTTAGTATGTATTATCAGTTTGGGTTTTGTTGTAAATTGAAAGATGACTAAAATAAACCTAACTAAACTAATAACTTGCTTTATTGAATGATTGGCATTTCCTAACATTTAAAACAGGGAGGATGTGGAAGCTTATATATGTTACAACTTGGAGAATCCAGCCATAGGCAATATTAAAGAATATATAGACATCTAGCTGAAAATCATTTTCTCCGACTGTAGCCTGAGCAAGCTCCTAATCGTAATAATCATCCATCACTTTCAAATATTTTTACCAATCTAGTGACAAGCACTGTTAATTGGGTGCACCATCCAATTTATGTGAGTTACTTTGAAATCCTGGCAACCAAAAAAATATTGCTTATTACACCCAGTATTCCCATAACTGATTACATTCCCAGCTAACAACTGATGTTTTAATAACGTTGCACAAAAGTTGTGATAAAGTTATTTGTAGACTCCCAAAAACATTGTTAAAAGGTTACAGGTAACATTTTAATAAACGTTCCAAATACATTATCAAAAGATGTTACAGTAATATTAATGTGTAAGGACTGTGTGCATGCGTGCTGTGGTTTCCTCTTCAGTACCTGCTTGATTCCCTGAAAGTAAAACCCCAGTACCCCAGGATGTGTGCAGTCCTTGTTCCACACAAGATGACGTTGCACTGGGTTCTGGATGCGTGCGACATTTTAGCGACGAGAAAACAATGTTGTACATGAGTCATGTACATGTTCTTAGTAAACGTTATGGTTTAACATCGTCTCAATGTTCACATAACATTTTGTGCAACCAACCAAATTATAACCTTTATACAGCATCACGGTAATGTTACACAATGTTGTGTGTTAGTTGGGCATCTATATATATAATACCAGTGTAATAACTTGCTTGTGCATTATCTGTGCGATTATATGAACAATTTCGGCATGTTATATGTCTGATAAAGATTCCCCATCTTATCTTTTGCAGTGTATATCATGTTCATATGATGTATTTATTCAGTTAAAATTATTATGAACACTTCAAATGACTCTTTAAATATATGCTTTATTTAACCTTAATGTAATGACACTATTGACTTCTCGGCTCTCAGCTATGATTTGCAATCAGTGCCAGACAGAATGTTTCACAATCAGCAATAAATTAGACATCCTCCATCCCCCTGTCCCCACTTTCACTCTCTCTTTTTATACATTTTATCTATGATTAAACTTTAAAAAAATAAAACATTATTCATTCTTTGGTGAACCACTTATTCCTATTTGGGTTGCAGGGAGTCTGGAGCCCTCAGCCAGCTCTGGCCGAAGGCGGGGTACACCCTGAACAGATCACCAGTTCATCACAGGCCAATACACACACAACCATTAACACTCACGCTCACACCTAGGGGTAATTTTGAACAACCAATTAGCCTAATGTGCATGTCTTTGGACTGTAGGAGGACACCGGAGTACCTGAAGGAAACCCACACAAGCACAAGGAGAACATGCAAACTCCACACAAAAACGCCCTTGCTGAGCCCAGGACTCGAACCCAGGACTTTCTTGCTGTGTGGGAGACGTGCTAATCACTACACCACGTGCCGCCCTAAAACATCAGCAAAGGATTATTAAGACAAGACTAACCCTGACAAATAAAGCAAATCAGGTCACCAGCCTTTCTTTTCATACCCTTTTGATCGCACATACAGACCTCCTGTGAGTTCTGTGCAGAGGATGTAGAGGATACTAAGTCCTGTTTAAAGTAGACTAACACACGAGAACGGTGCCTAGCTATTGCATTTTTTTGACCTGGTGACTGCACCCATGTAATTTATTTAGGCATTGTATTTCTTCAGGAGGTCATTCTGCCAGTGCCTCTTACGATCTGGGAAGAGTTTGGGGATCCTAATTTTATGGAAATCCTCAATGCACTTCTTAAGCTCCTCCTCCATTATCATCTTCTCCTTATCCTCTGGTTCTTGAGCTGGTGACCAACGACTCTCCTTAATGCCCATGGTATGGGGCATTGTGTTAAGAGCCAGAGCGGTGGGCCTTGCCAGGCTGATGGCAGAAAGTTGAGGAGGGCTGGCAGAGGAGTTGAGTGGAGGTGAGTATTGTTCTAAGACTGGAGTTGGAGGTGGGGGAAGTGGAAGGTCAGTGATGTCCTGAGGTTCTAAAGGGAGAACAGGGTCTGGAGGAGGTACATCTTGCAAATCCAGGTCTGAACTGATTCTGTCCATACACAGGTCATATACTGGTTCTTGCTCAAGCTTTAAAAATCCTGGGTCACATATAAGTGATGGAGATGTTGATTTGCTACCTGTGAAAAGACAAAAAGTATAACAAATTTTAATATTATTGAAACTGAACTAGTGACTATACCAGTAAAACTACTGGACTGATAGTCAACACATTCTATACAATGGAAGTGGGGGGTGTATGCCAACTTTGGGGTTGGGGTTAGGGGAGTGTATGCCAACTCTGCACGATGGTGGAATACACCATGAACAGCTCTCCAGATCATTGCAGGGCAACACACACAACCATTCACACTCTCACTCAGACCTAGGGGCAATTTGGAACAGCTGTTTAGCCTAATGTGCATGTCTTTGGAATGTGGGAGGAAACCTAGATGATCAGAGGTCTAGATGTTAGAGAGCATTAGTGAACAAACCGCTTCATGAAGCCCAAGGAACACACCAGACAGGTCAGAGATACAGTTGTGGAGAAGTTTAAACAGGGTTTGTTTATTTCCTTTCTTACTTTGTCAGGGTTTTTAATCAGTGGGACTTCAACCAGACCATTTGATCACATTCTTTCCTTTTGCTCCATCAAAGTGCTTCAATAGACCATCCAGAGAATGAGAGATTGAGATCAAATTGAGACAACTTGAAGAAAAGAGCATGAGAAGACAGGAAAATTAATTCTTAGACAAGTTGGAGTGGGATAAAAGTGGACGAGTGCCAGTTAGAAAAAAATTTGCAACTCCAGTAAAAAGAGGTTTGTGCTTTGTCAGCTGAGTTTGCAGAGGTGAGAGTCTTGCGCAGTCATCTTTCAAGTGAACACAGCACTGAATAATACAGACCCAGGCTTTGAGGGAACATTCATTGCTATCAGGGACTCTGGAATAAACACACACACACACACACACACACACACACACACACACACACACAGACAAAGGCATAAACACACTCTCACACACCTAGAGACTAATCCACACTGTAACCCACTTAGCCTGCAGCTCCAGGAAAAGCTTGGTTTGTGTAACACCAAGACTGGATAGATTATTGTGGATCTCTGTCCAAGCACAGCTGAGTATCAACATACTCATAAAAATGGAACAAACTGTACCCTTTCTTGTCACAATGGTGGCTCCATCAAGGGTACATCTTTTGTATATTTAATATCTTTTACCTCATAATGTGAATATATTATATAGATTCAAGCATTGCCTAAAATTGGAGCCAACTATGCTCTGAAGTGAAAGAAGGAAAGGTTAACACTGAGCTGATTTCCGCCTTCATTTGTAACACCTCCCTTGTTAGTTTAATTATCCATTTAACGAGCTCATGTTCCGTGTTCCCATTGCTGATTTTTGGTGTAGCTGTGGGGAGTGTTATGTAGCGTTACGTAATGTTCTGACGTGAGACCACTGTGATATCATGGTTTGGGCTGGAATCAGCAGCAGACACTACACACAAACAGAATTTAAGCTGTGTGTGATTCCGGAGGTGATCGTACAAAATATCGACATTTGTGAACCAGGACTGCTCTTTCATCGTGCAAATAAAACTCTAAAGACTTTTTTGATTAATGTCCTTAAAAGTGTCTGTTGCACTAAAATAATTTTGTTTAAAAGTAAATTTTAAACTTGTGTTGAAATGTGCATGCCTGAGAATGAATAGTGCTGTGTTGGAAGTTTCAATCAGTATATAAACAAATTTCTATTTTCTGTCTGATAAGATAATTATTATCGTACATACAGAATAAACAACATGTAGATATTGAACACTATTATTGCACAAAAACAGTTACTCCACCCTGATATTGTATATCGCTGTTGTCATTCAGAAACCTCATATGTCTAAAAAAAACCCAAAAACATTTAATATTTAAATTAAATTAAATTATAATTTAATTTTTGATCAATAGAGATGTTTACCTCTCATGAAGTCATTTCCAGCACACAAAGTCAGACATGGCTAAAATTTTCACCTCGAGCTCTGCATTGTGCTGCTACAGCCAAAAAGGAGGTGGGCTGGGGATGTTGGTGGGTTTAATCAAATTCTTTATGTAGCAGGATCATAGTTTCATTCACACCTAGTGTCTCTCCGGGGTTCTTTGGGCCTATCACTGCCAGGGGCAAGCAATAGAAAAGGGGAACAATCCCCAGCTTTCTCCTTCCTGCTCTTTGGGCTTGGGGTGTCACTTCCTGGGTGCCTTGCCACCTCCATGCAGTGGTATTTGTGCAGGTTTTTTAACCATTGCTAGAATGTTTGAGTATTTGATCAAAACATTTTGCTGCTACATTAAATTTTTATCTATTTTCGTTAGACTTGGGCTGATGTTGATCCCCGCTGGTGCTGTGGCTCAGAACAGAGCCTTCCTTTCCCTCTGCTCATACCTGTAAGACTGTGCTTGGCGGGCAAGACATGCTTATGTATGCATGGACTGAAATATCACCCACATTCCTAGCTGTGGTAATTTTAATGTCTGTATGAGTGCTCTAAATCTTCATTTGTTTAGTCACCGTACATGATGATCTGATTTTTTTTATTTCTGTATCTTTCTTTTCTTTTCTCTTCTCTCTGATTTCACTTTCTCCTGACATTCAGTTCACACACCGATGTCCTGAAATTTTCCTTTAAAATTCTTTGGTGTCAGTCAGAATCCATTTATTCATTCATTCATTTTCTGAACCACCTAATCCTAATTAGGAGTGCAGGGAGGCTGTTGCAGGGAGGACAGAGTACACCCCAGACAGCTTGCCAGGCCATCTCAGGGCAGAAACATGCTGACGGAAATCCAGTGGCCTACTCTTTACAAACAACAGCAATGGTTCTTGTACATGCCTCTTACCACAGACAGTGAGAGACATGGCTGGCCTTTGATAACCCAGTTAGCTGCACTGGGGGGACAGCA
>JAQMYF010000016.1:10885209-10903342 GCA_030014195.1 Neosilurus mollespiculum
ATTACCGATCAGGAGTTTAGTGTAATGTGTTTAACAGAAACATGGATAAAACCCAATGAGTATGTAGCTTTAAATGAGCGGTTCTACTCCGAGCTCTTCCCGGATGACAGAACTTCTCACCCTATCTCTAAGGGAGACCCCTGCCACCCTGCGAAGGAAGCTCATTTCAGCCGCATGTATTCGAGATCTTGTTCTTTCAGTTACTACCCAAAGCTTGTGACCATAGCTGAGGGTAGGAACGTAAATCGACTGGTAAAGTGAGAGCTTAGCCTTGCGGCTCAGCTCCCTCTTCACCAAGATGGACTGGTACAAGCTCCGCTTTACAGCAGAGGCTACACCGATCCGCCTGTCGATCTCCCGCTCCATCCTTCCCACACTTGTGAACAAGACCCCGAGACACTTAAACTCCTCCACTTGGGGCCTCATTCCAGACCCAGAGGGTGCATTCCACCCTTTTCCGGCTGAGAACCATGGCCTCCTAAAAAAAATTGAGCATTCAGTAGAAGATATGTGGATTGAGCACCATGGAGTTACACCACAGGCTAGTCAACAGAACAAATACAAAGTGCATCTGCTTCCTGTGTTGTGTTAATCCCAAATGCTCATAACAGAAGGGCGATAAGTGCATCAGCCTTCCCAGCTGGCTGCTCATTAGTGGAGTGACAAAAAGTCTGCTCATGGCAGGAGAAATCTACAGCACTACACTCTTTTCCCTGACGAAGATTTCTTGGTGGAAAACTGCCCTCCAGCTGCAGTGATATTACCCAATCATGTGACCCATCACCCTTGCAGTTGATAGCCAGTTCAAAAAACACTAGTGCCTGCTGGAAAGCACCAGATTGGGGCGAATACCACAAATCTGATGGTCTGTTTGTACTACACACCCAGGGTGTCCTAAGAATGGCGGATTGCTGTAAAAATACTATTAACCCAAGACTGCTAGTAGCATGAGCACTACAGACAGTGTTAATATTAGCACCGGGAGATCCAGTAATAGAAGAAGTGCATGTGATTCCAAGGTGGCATCAATTGTTGAAGTCTAACGGAAGTGAGAGGGCAGTGGTGGCTCAGTGGTTAAGGCTCTGGGTTACTGATCTGAGGGTCAGGCGTTTAAGCACCAGTACCAGTAATCTGCCACTGCTGGGCCCTTGAGAAAGGCTCTCAACCCTCAACTGTTCAGTTGTATAAAAATAAGAAATGTATGTTACTCTGGATAAGGGTGTCTGCCAAATGTTATAAATGTTATTGAGAGTACCAAGCTGAGCTGAACTAACTGTATTCAGAGCTATAAGCAAGATATCTTTTCCCTTATACTGATTTAACAGAGGAAGGAAGTCCAAAGCTGCACAGAACCAGCTACACAAACATCCGGAATCAAGTTCATTCCTCACGTCCCATAATAAGGAAATGTTATGTATACTATATGTTTGGGAAGGGGGTTTTGGTTGTTTTTAAGGTCCCCCCTTCCCTTGATTTTTCTACCCTAATTTACCACCTGTTAAGTATTCTCTCCCAATCACCACCAACCAGAGAGGGGTGTAAGCAAGAACGTGCCCCTTCTGTGACACATGATGCTGCCACCCGCATCTTTACAAACTGTTGTGCATGTGTATTCAGGGACAACCTAACACGGAGGGAAAGCACTATCTGGACCCTTGTATGCATGAGCTTACAGACACCTATGATTGGCTGGTGATCACTTTGAGTGACATTTAAGGTGAATCTATGCCATCCCTCCCTCTCATGACAGCTCAGCACATTAGCTCCTGGCTGTGTAATTCAACGTGGATTCGAACTGTGCTCTCCAGGTTGATTGGCACATTGCTGATGTGCCACTCGGGAGCTCCATATGTTTGTTTGGTTTGGGGTTTTTGTATGTGCTGAATCTAATTGTTGATCTTTTTCTTTTCTTTGTATTCCCAAAGAGTAAATATAATTAAGAGAAAGAAAAAATTCCTTGTAAGTCACTTTTGTTTGAACACTGTTCAAATTCTTTCATTTTCTGCCTAATTGTCTTTGATGTGTAGTATATTAGATTACTGGATCTGTTATTGCCAGCAGACAAAACACAGCTGCTTGGCTTTGCAGATCTTATTAGATTGGGTCAATTGTGGCTCAGAATGAAACCAGAATGAAAATAAGACTCCAGAGACACCACATGGTGACTGTGTTGTTCTTGCTTTCCTTATGGCCTACTATTAATTTGTAAAAGATTTAGTTTTGCTAGCAAGCTGCCACATGACACCGCCATTTCTTGAGGGTAGATAAGTGAGAAAGAAAGAAAGAAAGAAAGAAAGAAAGAAGGAAAGAAGGAAAGAAAGAGATTTCAAGCATCTGTTGGTTAGTGATGTTTGGATAAGAAGACACTTGTTGCTTCACTGGATGTTAAGTCTTGCTGTGGGAAAAAATTGGAAAAGAGAAGATAAAGGGAGGAGAGAAGAAGTGTGGAGAGGAAGTGTAATTTTTTTGTTGGAAGGAAAGGTGAGCAGACAGAATGAACCAATTAAATAATCTGTGAATTCTCAGATCGGCAAACTTTTTTCACCTGCACTACAGATTACTTTACTTTGTTGTTCCTTCTCTCCTCTCCTTTAATGGGTACCTGTGGTGAATTTGTGTTACTAGCTATTTAAACTGATCACATATAACAGCGGTTATATGTCACTGACCCGTGTAGCATAACACATTATCGTCCAGTGCTGAGCTGCACAAACAGCAAGCGCAGAAATCACGGAAACCATTTCTTTTTGTTCCTAAACCAACTGATGACAGGAAAGCCGAGTTGGCAAAACGTTAGCTGCATAAGCCATTTTGAATTTACCCTCACACTCATCTCTAACAGTATTCTCATTCTCAGAGTCACTAGAATGCGATGTCCCACTGTCTCCACAAGAGACATCAACCCCGCCCAACGTGTTGACGACACTTCCTGGGAATACTGCTAATCCCCACAGTTTAGCCCTCACTAATAAACCACAGGATAAAATTTCCAGTTTTTTGCTTTTCATTGTCATTTATATTAAAATAAGTGTCTGTCGTCTCATAGCAAGTTGGACCTGGGTTTGATTCCCAGGCTCTGCATTTCTGTATAGAGATTGTATGTTCTCCTGGACCATGCATGGGTTTTCTCCAGGTACTCCAGTTTTCTCCCACAGCCCAAAGACATGCACATTAGGATAACTGGCTGTTCCAAATTGCCCCTAGGTGTAAATGGTTGTGTGTGTTGCCCTGTGGTGGTCTGGTGAGCTGTTCATGGTGTACCCCGCCTTTGCCAAGAGTTGGCTGAGATAGGCCTCCTTGCAACCATAATAGGATTAAGTGGTTCAGCAAATGAGCCAGTGAGTGAGAATTCTAACACCCCTTTTACACATTACAAGCAACAAGCATCTCACTGTAATTGCTCAGTGCAACTTATGATAGCCAAGTCAAAGATATATTATATATTATAGCATCAGTTTAGAAAATTGAAAAACAAAACAAAACAAACAAACACTAAGATGGTTAAGGTGTCAGTACTTCGTGTAACCACCATTTTCTTTGATAACAGCCATGAGTCTGTTGGAATTCTTCTCTACCAACAAACACATGTGGACTGTACAAACAAAACTTACTAGCTGTAAGCTGTACAAGCAAACTTTTCTTTGCTGAACTCTTAAACACAGTCAGATGTTATCTGGTGAGGTTGGTAGACTGCAATCTTCAAGTCATTCTACAGATGTTCAGTAGGGTTTAAGTCTGGTCCGTGCAAAAACATTTATCTTTTTCTCCTTCAGACACTGTGGGGTCAAATTTGCTGTGTATTTTGGGTCATTGTCATGTTGGAAAGTGAAAGTTTTTCCCAGTGATAACTTTCTGGCACAAGAGTACTCCACCACCCCCACGCTCTACTGTAGATACAGTGGTCTTTGGATGATAAGCCGTATTGGCTTTCCACATTTGTGGAGTATTTGTGATAGTATTGTCACATGCATACAATGATCACTTTTGATCAGTTTCCTCCTCGATCTTCCATCCAATTTTGGAGGTACGGCCTGATCCAGGAAGGGTCCTAGTAGTACCACTTCTCGATTATGGACCGGTCTGTGCTCCTAGGGACTGATAAAGCCATTGAACATTAATATCCATCTCCTGATTGTGCCTGCCCACAACAATATCCCTGTGATCTTTTGACAGTGGCTTGCTACCCATAGTTGATGGTCTGCTTTCAGTTACACTTCCAAGCAGTACAATGCTTTTGGTGAATGTGCTTCTGATGAACTAATCAGAATGATTACAATTGATCACAGGTTACTGTCAGATAGCTTGTTGTGTAATGGAGGTGATGAGTTAGAATTTAATTAGTGCAAGTATTTTTTTTAGGAGGGGTTGATCTTTTAACCATGTCAATGATTCAGTTTATTTATTTTTTTCTGAATGATGCATCATTTTTATATCTTATCTGGTGTAAGTTACATAGAGTAAATATAGCTGAAACAATATTTGGGGGTGGGTTTGTGTTTGTGTTTTCTATACCTAGTGTCCATAAGGTAAACTCTTAGGAATAATGCCTATTAAAAAACAGCAAACCAGTTGGGCTCATACAGCTGGGCAACAAAAAACAAGCCTCAACCAGTTAAGCCTTGCACACCATGAGATAGAAAGCCTGCCTGTACTCTTGCTGTGCCTGTTGTCACAGAGCCACTGAATGCTAGGCAATTAACAGCCTGGCACTTTTATTTAGGCTGCTTTCAGCTCTGCTCGCGCTCATAGCTATCAAGGGAAGATGGGAGAAATCGGTTAGGTCCCTCATGTTTTCTCATTTAAATCAACACATATATTTATTTGTTTGTTTGTATGTTTGCTTATTCATTCACTTGGGGTGCGGTAGAGGGTGTAGATGTAGGGTTCTGGGTTTGATCTGGTGCTCGGATTACTGCCTACTTGGGGACATTCTTGCTGTTTGTGTGTGTGAACCCCCAAAGAGATGTATTATTATTATTATTATTTTAATCTTTCCTCCCACTTAAAAAAAACATGCAGCTAAGTGGATTTGTTATGCTAGACTTGAATTAGCACATGAATGTAGGTGTGCATGGTACTCGTGTGCATGGTAGCAACTGTTGCCAAGGATTGGTTCTGGATCCATCGTGACTCTGGTTAGAAAGAGGCTACTGAAGATGAATTAATTTATTTGCTTGTTTGTTAAATTTAGGAAAATTACAATTTAAATTAACAGAATGAAACATTTGCTGTAACTATTTTTTTAATAAAGTTCTTTTATTCTTTTCGGCGACTGCTGTAGAATTTAAACAGTTCAAATGCACTTCAGATGAACAGGCTGTAGCTCAGCATTAACACTTGATCTCCTCTTTGATTGCCCTACACCCCATCAATACATGAACAATTTCCCCGTTTAAAGCAGATCCCTCTGTCGCATTCAGGAATCAATTAGTTTCAGAGAACAGCCAGCAACACACTGTTTGGCATTATAATTGAAACTGTAATCCTTTAATGGAATAATTCAGGCCTTCTGCAGCAAACAGTTCATTCTGCTCATTATATATTCTGCCAGATTAAACAGAACATTTCCTTACAAATGGTGGTTGACAGTAATCAGCTGAAAAACACACGTGTAGCAGCTGATTATTTGTAGAAAACCAACCAGTAGGCTTAGCAATCAGAATGCTACACTGAAATCATTGTCAATATGCTTATATATAATGTACGATAACACACAATATTTTTACACTGGTGTTTGAGTTATTGGTTTAACTTGATTGTAGTTGTTGTGGTGTCGAGTCAGGAACATCGATGACCTAAATTGCCACATTTGCTTTCAAAACAAAAATCAGACCCACTGATACTTTCAGTTCGTTTTTTTCTGACTCAGAGCTCATAATTTATGAATTTACAACATGTCATGAATATTCAATAAGACATAGTTTAGTTAGCATGTCCTCCTCACAGCTGGCACAACTGGGTTCCAGTCCCTGGCTTGGGAAGGGCGTTTTTGTGTGGAGTTTGCATGTTCTCCCCAAGTTGATGGTGGTTTCCTCCGGGTACTATGGTTTCCTCCCACAGTCCAAAGACATGCACATTAGACTAAATGGCTGTTCCAAATTAACCCTAGGTGTGAGTGTGTGAGTGTGAATGGTTGTGTGCGTATTGCCCTGCAATGGTCTGGCGAGCTGTTCAGGGTGTACCATGCCTTTGCCCAGTGTCGGCTGAGATAGGCTCCAGCCTCCCTGCAACACTAGAGGATTAGGCGGTTTGAGTAAGTAAGCAATTACGTTTTTTTACTACAAAAGATGTATATAAATAAACAGCTGCGTAACCTGCTTTACAGCCAGTTTTCTATTTGCCCTCATTTTTTATTCTGGCCCTTCGATTATCCTTCCTTTAAAGTCACTACAAAAGAGAATGATAAGGGAAGAGAAGGGTGATAAGATGAAGCACGCTTGAGAAGTGCTGAGTACATAGCAAAGAGGAGACATGTTCAGGAGGGATGTGCAGGATAATGCCTCCACCTCCGCCATTAACTACATACATAGCAACATCATCAGCAAGGCAGGGTTTAATGATATGAGACTGTATTTCACCTAGCCAACCTAAATGCTTTTTTCAGTGTGGCCAGTGTGCGCAATGCTCAAATTCTTCAGATATTAAACATTTCACAAATCAATGTACTGGCAAAAATTATCCAATCAAGTCTTTTATTAATTGTAACAGTACTCATGTTGTGTATACGCTTAAGCGCTCTTGTGGTCTGGTTTATATCGGTTGGACCAAAAGAGCACTAAAGATCTGTACGTCAGAACATAAGACTTTAATACGAACACATAACATGGATTATGCTTTGGCCTGCCACTATGCACAAGCCAATCCTGGCTTAGTAGCTTCAGTGAAGTTCTGGGGGACAGAGAAGATTTTTTCTCCCTCTAGGGACGGGAAAATAGTTAATTGGTTGCTTAGAAAAGAAGCTTTTTGAATACACACTCTAAATACTGTGGAACCTCTGGCTATAAATGAAGAATAAATTTGTCTTGTTCTTTATGAATGTTTGCTGCTGCTGTGTTGTCTGTGGAAGGTGCTTTTTACCCCTCAGCCGGTTATGGCTGGTGGGGTATTTTCGTTGGCATGGCAGGCGGACGTGCAGCAGGACAATAAGTTTGTCCGGGCCATTTCTCGGCTCATGCACATGCCAGCTTTCTGAACTTTTGCATAGGCACTCCCTATGACCTATACCAGTGCGTGGGGGAGCTAATTTGCATATGTAACCTTTGACCTTTGCACAGTGACTTTAAACATATAGTTTTTTCCTGGCCATTGCTTGGCTCATATGCATGATAGCTTTCTGAAATTTTGGATAGGCACTCCCTATGACCTAAACCTGTGCATAGGGTGGCTAATAAAATGTTGATTGTCTGAAACTGTTCGTATGGGGATGACTTTTTTTCCTCCGTGTGCTTGAGGAGTCCTGGCTGAGGGGTTACGGCGTTCTATAAAACGGCTATTTTTTTACCTGCATGTAACTTGTACTAGATCATGGATTGTGTTTTTTTAAGAAGTGACCTGCTGTCTCTTTTAATGTGCAAAGCGTTTTCCACCTCTGACCACCCTCTTGTGACTTATTAACAGTGATGATGCCAATTACCTGCTTTGGACTCTATAGCCAATTAAATTGAACTTGGGAAATGGTTCCAATTATCCAATGATGTTCAATTTTATAAAATGTTCCTCAACTCTCAAAGACTTTCTTCTGTTTTGTACTTCGTCCTACTGAGGAGCACTTAATACTGCAGACCTTAAGGATTGATACGTGGAGTGCTTTATTTTTATGAGACTGTATTTCACCTGTTGGTCTGATTTCACATCTTGTTTGTAAAGTTATGACTTAAATTCTTTATTTTCCTTTTACAATTTCACAGCAGTTAGTTACTGAGGACTGTAAAGAGTAATACACACAAATGCTTGGTACTTTAATTCACCAACCATTACAGAAATGACTGATTTATTCATGCTGCTTTTTAGCACTGGTTTGCTAACTCAGTACTAACACACAATGTCTTCACAAGAGCATAATTCATTAATGGGTTCATTAGATATCCTAGTCAGGTTTATAAGTGGCTCAACGTAAATGTTTTTTAACAGGAAATAGCACACACGAGGTAAAATTTCTGCAAAAAAAAAAAAAAAGCATTTCGTAAAACTGTTTTTCTCAAATCACTGTATCATAATTTGTGTCTTAATACTTTCTAGATCTCTGAGGTAACGGCTGTGTAAATCCATAATTAACCTGAGGATGGACCTGAAATGTACTGTATTTTCAATCAGTTACATTTTCCTCCTACATTCTTATAGGCTCTTTAAAATTTCCTGTGTTGCTAACATGTGCAGGGTGGCACTGCAGTGTAGTCACAGACAGAAGGTCCTGGGTTTGATTCCTGCGAGGGTGATTCTGTGTGGAGTTTGTTCTCCCTGTGCTAGCGTGGGTTTCCTCCGGGTACTCCGGTTTCCTCCCACAGGCCAAAGGCTGGCACATTAGGCTAATTGGCTGTTCCAGGTGTGTGTATAAATTGTGTGTTGCCCTGTGATGGTCTGGCAAGCTGTCCAGGGTGTACCCCGATTTCACCCAGTGTCGGCTGAGATAGGCACCAGCCTCCCCGCAACCCTAGTGGTTTTAAACAGTTCGTCAAATGAGTGAGTGACATGAGTGAACCCTCAAGCATGCCTTATACCGAGCTGAACTGCTGTCACAACCGCCCCTCTGTGAGGCCTGCTTTAACCTAAGCTTTTCTGACTTTTCTTGTTTACTGGATGTAAACCTGTGTACCGTCGCCAGAATAAACACTAAATAATAAAGTCAACTGACCTTTAAAGGTTTCCATTCAGTTCCCAGGTATATTAAATAAAGATGCAATACAGTGTTATGTCTTGGAAATAAAATAGAATCAACCACAATGTATTTTCTGAAACCAGTGTGTCATTGAACCCTGCACCGAGCGCCATAATAATAGTAAACATCACTTGATCTCGGACTTGTCCACTTTTTTAAGTTACTGCTCACATGTGAGATCGTTACTTCGGTCACATGCTCTTCAATCTCACTCACTTATTTGCCGAACTGCTTAATCCTCTTATGGGGAGGATGGAGCCTCTCTCAGCTGACACTGGATAAAGGTGGGGTACACCCTCAACAGCTTGCCAGGCCATCGCAAGGCCAACACACACAACCATTCACACACATTCACACCTAGGGGCAAGTTGGAACAGCCAATAAGCCTAATGTGTATGTCTTTGGACTGTGTGAAGAAACCAGAGTACTCGGAGAAAACCCATGCAAGCACGAGGAGAACATGCAACCTCCACACAGAAATGCCCTCACTGAGCCCAGGACTTGAACCCAGCACCTTCTTGCTGTCTTCTCAAGCTTTCATATGGTCTTGTTATTGTAAACTGACACAGAGCCAAAACAAGATATAGAACAGGTGAATAAGAGACACTAAGCCCATAAGCTGGGGTGGTTTCACCAGGATGCCTCTATATTCAACCAAAATGAACTGATAATGGAAAATAAAACACATCGGCTCCTCGTGAATGGGCCCCTTTAAAAAAGATATGCTTATCCAAGTGCAGTATCAGTTACTTGATACATAAAGATAAATGTTGAAATGGCGGAAGGTTACATAGAATACGGCAGGGAGCTAAAAGCATAATAAACAGTGTGGATGGGAACCATACAGAGATTTTAAAAAATTGTTTTGATTAACATTTCTCCTGAACAGATGAACAGAACACAATGTCAATGTTTCATGTCACTATCAGTACATCTCATCAGGCTTTACTGAGCAGATCTCAAGCAACAACTTAATCCTTTCTGTCCTGATCAGAGTTCAGCCCTTCATGTGCTTTGGCAAGAAGGTAAATCCCCCCCACACGGTGTACAATTTTGCCAGGTCGCATGGAGGCTAGAGCCTATCTCAGCCGACTCTGGTCTGTAGGTGGAGTTTAGCCCAGACAGCTCGACAATACATCACACACTTTGTGCTGACTTTCTTTTCTTATGAACGCACTCGGGGATGTATAAAAACAAAACCTGGCAGATGTTTCGATCTTCCTGCACCGTAGCTTATTTACATGCAGTCCAATTACAGATTCAGAGTGATGTGCATGTCTTGCAGTCAAAGACATTAGCTTTATGCTTCGTATATCCATCCTGTCTATCTGCTGAGTCCTTAACTGATTGGTCCCAAAATATTTATCTTAACGTTAGAATGACTGAAACAATGATCATTACAGATAACTAACACTGAATAAAACGGATGAGAAGAAGAATGCTCTTATTTTTATAGCTCGTTGCCAAAGCTACATGGTGATATGGATACAAAAACACCCCTTTCTAAGCCCTTTTTTATGGCTTTTGGCAGAACAGCACAGCAAACATTTAAACCCAACAGTATTGCACAGCACATCACAAAGACCCGAACACAGGTATCAGGAGGTGTCTCTAGCTGCAAGGACAGAGCTGGTAGATGAGATGGGAAGTGGTCAAGAGGCATCAAGGATCAGGGACAAGTCTGGTTGGAGGATTAGGGTGGTGATCTAGAAGCGTCCGCATCTAAGGGAGCAAGTAGAGGCTAATAGGATCAGGAGGAGAAGGGTCAGTAATATGGATCTGGTCTCACTCACGGTAGAAAACGTATTCTGTGTAGCTGGTCCAGATCTTGTCGTCAGTTTGGTCATGTGTGAAAGCGCATGTGCCTGTCGAGTTGCATGCCACCATGTTAAAACCAGCATCAGCCAGCCTGTCGAAAGCCTGTTCGAGGAAAGTGAACTTCAGGTAGTAACGACAGGTGTACCTCTCTGGTGGTCGGTCAGGGTCACGGCTTTCGTTAAGGGTTTCCCCAAATACCTCTTTGGCCAAAGAGGTCTTCCCACACACCATGATCCGGGCCACGCGTCGGAACTTGGCATCTGTTTGGCTATCCCGACCCAGTGTGTAGGAACCTCGGTAGCCGATCGTAATGAAGCCAGAGCGCTTGCCGTCACTGGTTGCTAGGCTGCTGCAGGTCGCTGTGCCGAGAGATGCCAGGTTTCGGCTAGCATCAGCACTAGGTGATGACTCCTCCGGGTCACTCTGGCATCCATCATCACCCAGCGAGTTCTGCTTGCTGATCTTCGGAGCCAGAAGCTTGACAAGCTCAGGAAGGTTGAAGTATTCAGCCTCTCGTTGCAGTCTTGCTCGCTCTGGGAAATGGTCAGGCAGAACAAGTTGTTGGTCTCGCATGTAGTCTAGGATGTAACGAAACAAGAAGCCATCACGGTCAACAAAAAAGCGACCCTTTGTGTCTCGTGCCAGGTTCTTGGCTGATTTCTGGCTGAACATGTCCCATAAGACTGAGTCAGGAACACTGGTGAGAGTTGAGTAACGAGTTATGTACACCTGCCCCCCTACATTGAGTTCAATAATCTCCGGAAAGGACGGCTCCTCTGAAACGCCGCTGGAATGATCAGGTAAAGCCATGCTGATGAAGTGATTCGTTCTCGTGGAGGAAAACTTTGCAGCGGAGTATGAACCCCAAGCCTCTTAATGACGTAGTGGAACAATTTCACTCTGAGCCAAAGAAGTAAATTATAAGATGAGTTCTCTTTGAGAGATGCAGGGGTTTAAACACCAACAGAACTGACACTGCACATACAACACACCATGATCCAGTGTTTAAATTCAAAAGTGCTTCTGAGAGAAGAGAGAATAACAGGTTTCGGATATAAAGTCAGGTCTCCTCTGTCCTTCTGTCATGCACTTCATTCAAAATTGTTTACATCAGAAGTCCATCATCATCATCATTACTATTATTATTACCTTGTTTCTACAAGTCTCTTCATAATCCTGTAAATGACTGATCAGACCAGCCTTCTCCACCACAGCTCACCTAAATGAATTCCACTTCCACTGTAGATAATAACACACCCTGCAGTGCACACATCATGCTCCAAAATATTCTGCAAATACAAATAAAGGGTTAAACATTCACATCAGGATGAACACGTCCATAACTGATGCTGCATCAGACTACAGCCTTGCTTTTCCTCCTCTCTCTCTCTCTGCTACAATGTTCTTTTGATTAGCTCCGCCCATATCACATGACGTCACGCACAGTGTGTACTTTTTTTTTTTACCCTGCTTTTAAATAAATGTGAATAAATGTCCGGTTTTCTTTATTGGATGTTAATTTTTGAATCAT
Source organism: Neosilurus mollespiculum (assembly GCA_030014195.1). NCBI lineage: Eukaryota > Metazoa > Chordata > Actinopteri > Siluriformes > Plotosidae > Neosilurus > Neosilurus mollespiculum. The sequence goes on from JAQMYF010000016.1 coordinate 10,897,434, forward strand.
AATTAAATTAAGATCATTACTATAATCCTGCTGTTATACAGTCTATAAACTTATAAAACCTTATTCATGAGCACACAGGTGAATTCTACAGAATAAAAGCAGATGTACACTCCCTAATCTACACACAATTATATCTTAACAATTACATTTTTTCTTTGCTTTATATGTGCATTTTGTTTTGTCCCTATTAATGTTTGATTATAATTCCTATAACTGTAATACCGAGCAAAAACACTTTCCACGTGAAATACTGCCATCTAGTGGGCACATGTGAGCTATAACAAGAGGTTAATAGTATCATGTGTCTTATAAATAATTAAGAATAAAGTAATCACTGGCGAATTGCTGTGGTGTATGAGGATAAATACAGAATGTGCTGTATTTGGGATAATAGTCACTTTAGGGGTGGTAAGAGGAATTGTGCTTATGAACCACCGCACACTACACCATCAACGATGATTCTCCCCGAACAGCACAACATTTTATTATTCCCTATCAGGTTTAATGCCATATTTATAGCCGCAGTGAATAGCACATCTGCCTCTTCGATTCCCAGGCTCGAGGTGTTTCTGTGTGGAGTTTGCATGTTGTCCCTGTGCATGTGTGGGTTTCCTCCGGGTACTCCAGTTTCTTTCCACAGTCCAAAAACAAAAAAGGTTAACTGGCTGTTTCAAGTCGCCCTGTGTGATTGTGAATGGTAGTGTGTGTGCTGGCCCTGTGATGGCCTGGCGAGCTGTTCAGTGTGTACCCCGCACTCACCTACTGTCGGCTGAGATGGGCGCCAACCTCCCCGTGGCCCTACTTAGGATTAAGTGGCTTAGAAAATGAATGAATGAATTTCATAGCAGAACTTCATTATGCACAGGAATAGAGAACACACACACACATACACACACACACACACACACACGAATAAAGAAGACACACAGGGATCGAGCGCACACACACACACACACACACACACACAGGGATTGAGCACACACACACACAAGAATAGAGAACACACACACACACACACACACACACAAGAATAAAGAAGACACACAGGGATCGAGCACACACACACAAGAATAGAGAACACACACACACACACACACACACACACACAGGGATTGAGCACACACACACAAGAATAGAGAACACACACACACACACACAAGAATAAAGAAGACACAGTGATCGAGCGCACACACACACAAGAATAGAGAACACACACACACACAGGGATTGAGCACACACACACACAAACACACTGGAAAAGAGAACACACAGAAATAGAGAACACACACACAGGGATACAGAACACACACGTGCACACACACACACACACACACACACACACACACACACACACACACACACAGACAGATAGAGAACACACACAGCGATGGAGAACACACACAGGGAGAACACACAAACACACACACACACACACTCTCTGGGATAGAGAACACACACATAAATAGAAAAAACACACACAGGGATACAGAACACACACACGTGCGCGTACACACACACATACGATTAGAGAACACAGAGACACACACACACACAGAAATAGAAAACACACACACAGGGATAAAGAACACACAAATACACACACGCACAGGGATTAAAAAAAACCCACACACATAAGAATAAAAACGACACACACACACACACACACACACACAGGGATAGAGAACGCACACACAGGGATAGAGAACACACACACACATATATAAAGGAAGGATAATGATTGGTTGTGTGATTGATTTGATGTGGTATCAGTATTGTTTCACTGTTCTTGGGTGTAACTGATGGGGAACATTTTAAAGATTCAGAAAATATATGAAGGGCACTAAAAGCTGCTGACAGTAATTCAGATAACGGTTCATTATGCAGAACATAATAATACACACTGTGTCTGTAATCTAATCACATTCTAATCACACTCACACAGTCTCATTAAATCAGTCCCTGATGAATCACTCATCGTTTACATCCCGTACATTTGAACTCAGACGCTACATCATGTTCACCGGCTCTTTCATTCCTGGCGCGGTACGGTGGTGTGGTGGTTAGCAAGAAGGTCCTGGGTCCTGAATCTCAGGCTCGGCAAGTGCGTTTCTGAGTGGAGTGTGCATGTTCTCCCTGTGCTTGCGTGGGTTTTCTCCAAGTACTCCGGTTTCCTCCCAGTCCAAAGACATGCACGTTAGGCTAACTGGCTGTTCCAAATTTTCCCTAGGCGTGAATGTGTATTGGCCCCGAGACACTCTGACGAACTGTTCAGGGTTTACCCCACCTTTGCCCAGTGTTGGCTGAGATAGGCTGCAGTTTCCCCACGACCCTAATAAGATTAGACGGTGAGTGAGTGGAATCAAAATATTTTCTTAGTGCATAGACGTTGCATAAAGGTCTTGAGTTCGAGTCCCGGGCTTGGCGTGGGCATTTCTGTGTGGAGTTTGCGTGTCATCCTCATGGTTGTCAGTGTCAGCCTTGTGGTAGTCTGCTGTTCAGTGTACCCCATGTTCACCCAGAGTTGGCTAAAACACCTAGGGGCAATTTGGAACAGTCAATTAGGCAAATGTGCATGTATTTGGTCCGTGAGAGGAAACTACAGCACCCAGAGGAAACCCACCCAAGCACAAGGAGAACATGCAAACTCTACACAGAAGCACCCTCGCTGAGGGCAGGATTTAAACCCATTCCCTACTTGCTGTAGCAGTTGGTTGTAGGTGATTTTCTCATGGAGACTTCAGCCGTGAGTTTTGAGGAGGAGGGGGGGGGTCCTTCCTCCACTGCCACATATTTTTCCTGCAGGTTTGGGATGCAAACCAGCGACCTGGCGAGCTGTTTAGGGTGAAACCCCCCCCCTTCCGGCCCAGAGTAGGCTAAGATGGGCGCCAGCCTACCCACAACCCTAATAAGGATTAAGTGGTTCAGAAAATGAATGAACGAATAGTTTAGATTAGTTTACTATTTATACTGATTGATTGATTGGTTGGTACTTCACTTCTGTCCTCATTTTGAAATTTGTTATGGATATCTCTGTCATTTATACTACAGTATCTTCAGTGTTAAATAAAGTCATCCATCCATCTATCTATATCTGTTTCGCCAAGCACAACTTCTCCCAACTACTACACTTCATACGTTTATATGATCAACTGACCAATCAATTAATCTTCACAAAAATAATTATGTACATCATTCACACAAAACCTTAGTTACACTCATCACACATTTAAGACATTGTTTTGAAGTCTCCTATTTCACCACTAGATTCATTCATTGAGACGGGTGGTTCCAGAGCCCAAGCTATGTGTTGAGGTGAGCCCAACTATAGCTAGTCAGTATCTCTCAACCTCAGGCACCAGCTCAGGCTTCTTCCCCACCAGAGAGGTGACATTCCATGTCCCAAAAGGCAGATTCATTAGCCGAGGATCAGTCCAGCAGAACCCATGCCTTCGGCTGCCACCCGGCTCACACCCTATTGCCCCTCCCACAGTTGGTGGGTCCATGGGAGGGCCGACCCATGTCTCGTCTTCGGGCTGGGCCCAGCCGAGCTCCATGGGCAGAAGCCCGACCACCAGGCACTTGCCTTTGAGCCCCTCCCCCAAGCCTGACTCCAGGGGGAACCCCGGTAACCCGCATCTGGGCAAGGGAAACTGTGTCCTTGAAATGATGCTCATAGAGGTCTTCTGAACTGCTCTTAGTCTAGACCTTCACCTAGGACCTGTTTGCCATGGGTGACCCTACCAGGCATAATTCCCCCCGACAACATAGCTCCCAGGATCATTAGAACACGCAAACCCCTCCACCACGATAAGGTGGCGATTTAAGGAGGGGTTCGTCACTAGATGCACTAGACTTTCAATACAAGTTGATGAAGTGGTTGAATACTGGTTCATCGCTTCACTTGCACATCTCTACCGATTGGTCTCACAGGAAGAAACTGAAGTATCCAGAGGAATCCCATGCAAGCACAGGGAGAACATGCAAACTGCACACAGAAACCGGGTGCGAGACTCGAACTCAGGACCTTCGTGTTGCGAGGTGGACGTGCTAACCACCACCCCACCGTGACTTCTGTTCTTTAAAACTTTCTGTAGTAAAGATACCTGCAAAACCCTGATGAGTCTTTTTTAGCTTTTGCATGAAACTGTCGATAGACCACTAGGACAGACAACTGGGCCACGTGGCCAGACGCACATGGCTTCACCTTTTTTAAAGTGGGCGGGTCTTTTAACAGTCCAGTCACGTGTCTGTATTTTCAGTTATGATCTGAATATAAAATATATGAACAATCAGATATCCGTGTCATAAATTCAAATGGAGTTAACACCACAGCTGCTCGCGTCACATCCCTTCCTTTGTTTTCACTGAACCGAGAAGCGCCAAGGAGAAACTTTAATCCAGTGGGCGGGGACGTGACGTCATTACGCAAGAACAACGCGCGCGCATAATCTCGCGCGTCGTCGGAGACCCGAGACGGATCACACTATGGCGGAAAGGTAGAGACGTTCAACTGACAGGGGGTTCATCACCAGCTAGCTACACGCTAACAGACACAGCAGGCCCGGCGCTGCAGTGAACACTCTTCCCGACGGTTGTGCGACACGCCAGTGAGGAGGTCCGGAACACGACAAGATGCCGAATATTAAGATTTTCAGCGGGAGTTCCCACCAGGATTTGTCTCAGAGGATCGCTGACCGGCTCGGACTGGAGCTGGGGAAGGTCGTGACGAAAAAGTTCAGCAACCAAGAAACATGGTAGGTTAAAAACCCGAGGTTTCTGGAGTTGTCGCGTGGTACTTTTACGGTCTTGTGCTTTGCCTACGGAGCGTCGCCTGAAGCCGCCGTTCAAACGGATATTGTAGTTCTGATTGTGAAGTCTGTCCTTCCACGTGCGGCTGTGGGAACTACATCTCCCAGAATACCTAGCGAAAGCGGGGTACGCTCACTCAACGCGGAAAATTAGCACATCGTTTGATGTTATTGTTTGTTTTTAGCGGTTTTGAGGTGTATTTATCAAGTTTGTAAACAGCTTTTGTGGTGAATTCAAGCAAAAATAGGTATTTTTTTTACCTTCGGATAAATAATTAAACTACTTCCGGAATACAATACGATTTGCATGCGATATTTTATGGTGAATAAAATGTTTAATTTTAGCGAAATCATGCTACTCTGCAGAGCTAATTAATGCTCTGAAGCTAACTGTAAGTAGCATATGTTGATGTTAGCACCCTTAGCATCTGGTTTAATGGTTCTGATGTGTGGTACTGAGGGGATGTGTTCGGTTAGAGGTAGAGTTTAGGGTTGGCTTTGAGCCTGAAGGTTGGGTTATGTTTGAGTTTAGGACTAAAGGTCGAGTTTATTCTCGCTTACTGATTAACTCTAAGACAACATTTATTTTTCGACGCTTTAAGCACAAACACCGGCAGCTCGCGCTGTAACTGTCATGAATGTCACGCGCAGCCGGTGACGTATTTTTACTGTCAAAGCCAGTGCACAAAATATAAATAAGGGAAAAGCATTGAATTCTTTTTTTATTATAACTGGCCTACAGGCACCTTGTGTTTCACTGATATCTGTGTGTACTTTAGAGTAATGGCTGACTTCTACATTATCTGATTCTCTCCCTCACCCCACCTCTCTCTTTCTCTAACCCTCTTTCTCTAACCCTCACTCTCTCACCCTCTCTCTCTCACCCTCTCTCTCTCACTCTCTCTCTCTCTCACCCTCACTCTCTCACCCTCACTCTCTCTCTCTAACCCTCTCTCTCTCTCTAACCCTCACTCTCTCTCTAACCCTCACTCTCCCACCCTCACTCTCCCACCCCCCCCTCACTCTCTCACCCCCCCCTCTATCTCTCACCCCCCCCTCTCTCTCTCACCCCCCCTCTCTCTCTCACCCCCCCCCCTCTCT
>JAQMYF010000016.1:10930606-10944538 GCA_030014195.1 Neosilurus mollespiculum
TTAAAATGTAATGATTTACGTCATGGGGACTTGTGGTTTGTCCCCATAAGGAAGCCAAGTCCCTATAATGTGACTGTATAAACAGATTTATGTCCCCACACTGTGATGAATAGCTAGACCACTCACACACACACACACACACACAAACACACACAAACACACACACCTGTGTTGGCATGATAAATTGGGAATAAGAGGTCGCCTCCTTCACTCAGCTGGATTACAGGTAAAACGTTTTTATCGTGTAAACGTGTTTAAAGCATCTTACTCACTTATTTTTTATCTGTGTATTCTGATATAATTATCTGTACAGATTTCACTGAAGGCTCTGCTTTTCTTTTTTTTACATTTTGTTTATTGATTTTTCCTAATTCTAAAACATTAAAATAAACATTTAGCAAATAAAAAATCCCGCACACCCCATAACAATCTCAAATCTCACCAGGTCAGAAAGTTAAAATAATAATAAACATAAAATAAATTACTCATATACACCAGTATACATTTATACAAATACACATTTATATACACACATTTAGCATCTAGTTTGCAGTGTTTATACCCAGGGTTTAGTAGATTAATGAGTAAGAATTCTTCAAAGGGCAAATAAACAAATAATGTAAAATTTGCAAATTGAACAGATAAGAAGGAATAGATAACTAGATAAGAATAATTTAAAATAAATGAAATAAACCTAAATATAGTCGTCCTCCTATTCTCTTATTTCACGCAGAACCTTTTCGCTGTAGCACTGACAGAAATGAATTCGTTTATGTTTCCTTGTGTTTATGGGGACATCTTTAGGGTAAATGTGTAGTATTCACAATGTTGCTTCAACAGGAACATTGCTTGCTGTTAAGTTAGAGATTTGACCGGTGTAATATAAGTCCTAAATAACCATTTATACTTTTACAATCTACACCTGGTACTTATTGTTTGGGTTTGGGCCAGAAGACGTCCTGTCCCACTCCTCTACAGAGATATCTGACTGGAGATCATTCTTCCATGCTGACAGATAAGAGTGGGAATTTTCTTTTGAACCCACTAAAAATATACTATCAAGGTCGGACAGTTGACCCCTGCCATATAAATGGTTTATTGTAAATCGTTCAATAATAAACAGTGAGGGTTCTATAGTAGTTTTAATTTGTGAATGTATGAATCTCTTTATTTGTAGCTATTTGAAAAAATTTTTCCTCTGCCAATTGTTGAAATGACATCAGAGTGCCTGCATCGTATAAGTCTCCAGGGTTTAAATCCCTTATCATTTCTCCCTGGTTTGAAACAATCATTCCCTCAAATAGGCGTGAAGCCTGAGAGTTTAATGGTCTGATTTAAAAAGGGTTGTGCCTCATGCCAGGTTAATATAGTGTTTTTAAGGATGGCGTTATACGTGTGTTTCTTAAGTCATTTGTTTGTGATGAATTCAAATTTAAGTACAGTGGAAGTCCAATTGTATTATTCTCCATCTCCACCCATGCTGAAATCTCTCTAGCAGGAAAATAAACCATAGCTGTCCTAAGTTGGGCCCCCCAATAATAAAGTCTCATGTTAGGTATTTTAAGCCCTTCCTGGTTGTTGGGTAGGAAAAGGAGAGAAAGACGCAGTCTAGGACGCCTCTTGTTCCAAATAAAGCAGTTAAAGCTTTTTATAAGTGTGGAGAAAAAAGGGGCTGGCCCAGGGAGTGGAATTGATTGTAACAGATATAAGAATTTCGGCCGAATCGACATCTTGAAAATATGAATGTGCCGTATCATTGAAACGGGCATTGGGCTCCATTTCTCTAGCAATTCTTCTGCATCTTTCATCAGAGGGTCATAATTGTTTGATATAATGTTTTCAAAGTTTGGTGTTGTTTTAATTCCCAAATAAGTAAACCTCTCTTGGGCAAAAGCAAACTGTGTGGGAATTGTCAGGCATTCTCTCTCATCCCTGTTTAATAAACATACAGCTATTGATTTTATAGCCAGAGAATTGTCCGAATGTATCAAAGTGTTTCGGTTTGTCAAAAACAAAACAACATCTTCCGTGAAAAGCGCCAGACGGTGTTCTGTCTCTCCTATTGTCATGCCTGCTATTTCAGGATTGACGTATTGCAATGGCCAAGGGTTTGCCCGGTTTTAATAAAAAATAAATTACTGCAGATCTTATGGATGGGAACAATATTCCTTTTTTATAGGATTCTTTGAACACTTCAAGAAAATGTGGCAGCAGTTTTCCCACAAAACCAGCTTATATAAATCTATTATCTAACTTCCCACTATTCATACCTTTCAAAGCTTCTATTAGTTCCTCAGTACATAAGTTTTTTCAAGATTGGTCTTAGCGTCCCTGTCAAGGTTGGGGATTTCAGATGATGCAGAAACTCATTTTGCTTTTTCAGGTTATCAGGGTATTCAGATTTACACAGATTTTCATAATAATTTAAAAAAGCAGAAATGATTTCAATTTGGGTCAGTTAGATTCTTCCCATCTTCTAATTTAATAGAATTAATAGCTCTGTCTGCTTGTACTTTTTTAATTCTCCATGCAAGCAGTTTTCCAGCCTTCTTACCCTGGTCATAATATGACTGCTTTACTCACATCAAATTGGAAGCTACTTTATTTGTAGTTAGTTCGTTATACTGAGATTTTAATCGTAGTAGCTCCTGCTGTTTTCCCGGATCGTCATTATAATACAGCTGTTGATCCAATTCTCTAACTTTTTGTTCAAGGGTGTTTAGTTGTTAATAACAGGTTTTCGATTTGTATTTAGTATAACTCAGTATCTGACTTCTTATAAATGCGTTGAATGCCTCCCACTTTATTGATGTGTTGTTTTCAATTATATTTAAAGTGAAGTATTCATCTATTTTTCCTTCAAGAATCTTCACAAAATGGGCATTTTCACCGTCTCTTAGAGCAATCAGTAACAAAGGGGTCAAAAATCAAGGTTTTTAATTTGCTAATTAGTTATTTTTCTTAAATGTGCAAGGTTATAAAAACTTACATTTTGGCTGTAACGTTTTTTTTCGACCTTTGAAAGTATCCATGTCCAAAACAATAACATTCCTTTAAAAAACTATCATTGTCAATAGTAGTAAGATTTCAGAGTTAAAATCAGTTAAATTTGTTAATTAAATTTTAATCACATTATTTATTTAGTTTACTGGAGGACTTATTACAATTTAGAAACAAACATATTCGCAAAGCATTTTATTATTAATGAATTTCGAAGTGGACACTTTTGGACAGACACATTCACATGTTTGTGAAATCAACATTTCAGAATCTGGTTCAGTTACATATCTAGATGTGCTTTATAAAAAGTGCATCTGAGTTAAAAAGATACATTTCTTGGTATCACAGGATTCTCCAGAATACTTAAAACAGCAGGAACAGAAATTATAGGCTCAGTTACATATAATAATAAATCATCACAGTATAACGATAATTTGTGTTCAATTCCATTTCGTACGATTCCTTTAAATAGGGGGCAAGATCTTAATGTGATAGACAGAGGCTCAATTGCATTGGCAAAGAGCAAAGGTGATAGGGACAACCTTGATGAGTATCACGTCCAAGAACAAAATAATCAGAATAAATGTTATTAGTAGGTACGCAGGCTTTTGGGGATGAGTAGAGGAGGCGAATCCAAGAAATAAATTATCACCAAATCTGAATTTCTTTAAAACAGCATACAAATATTCCCACTCTACCCTATCAAATGGTTTATCAGCATCTAAAGAAATCACAAGCTCAGGGACTTCAGCCGAATGTTTAGAGTAAATTATATTGAAGAGTGTAAGGGCCCCTTTATAAAACCATTTCGCTCCTCAGATATAATATACGGAAGCACGTTCTCTAAGCGAGATGCAATCACTTTAGCCAACACCTTTACATCAGCATTAAGCAGAGATAAAGGTCTTTCAGAACCACAGGAGGTTGGCTCTTTTTATGAAGGCGCGCTATGGTGGCTTGTGTCAGAGTTGGTGGTAATGAACCTTGTTCCACAGACTCATTGAATATGCACAAAAGTAGAGGTGCCAAATTTTCAGCAGTATTAGAGTCAATAACAGCATTCAAACGATTTTGAAGAAATTCATTCATTTTAGAATTAACTGTAGGAGATTCAGACTTGTATAACGAGGAGTAGAATGATTTGAAAATAGCACTAATTTCCATGGGATCTGTGGTAATTATATCATAATTGTTTTTAATACTAGGTATCAGACGAGAAGCGGCCTGACGCCGTAGCTGATGTGCCAATAAACAACTTGCTTTATTATCATGTTCATAAAATGAACCACGACTACATAGCATTAAACGCTCTGCTTCTTTAGTTGAAATAAGATCGAATTCTGCTTGTAAATCAACACACTGCTTAAGCAATTCCGGAGTTGGAGTCAGTGCACATTTTTCATCAAGGTTACTAATAGCAATTGTAAGATGAATAAGCCTAGAATTAATAATGTTACTAGAAAACGCAGAATAAGAAATCATTTGTCCTTTGAGATAAGTTTTAAGTGTCTCCCATAATAATGAGTATGAAGTAGAGTCATTCTGGTTAAAGGAAAGGAAATTATCAATAGAATCTGAAATGAAGTTGCAAAATCCTTTGTCTGCTAAAAGAAGAGAGTTTAAGCTCCAAAGTGGTGGGCTACGTTTATAAGTAGATAACTGAATATCTAATAGTACAGGTGCATAATAAGAAATTACAATACCCAAATAATCAGAAGAGACTACACACGAATTAAGACTGTTATCTATGAAAAAAAATCATCGATCCTAGAATATGATTGGTGCACCTGGGAGAAAAAAGAATTTTTTTTTACTGGAAGGGTTACAAGACCATTCTGCCTCATAAAATCAGAGAATGTTTTAGACATAGCAGATTAAGTCAGATTACGAGGATTAGACTGATCCAGGGATGGGTCAAAAACACAATTCAGATCCCCCCCAAAAATCACCAGGTGAGTATTTAAGAAGGGGAGGTTGCTCAGTAATCTGTTCAGCATTGTCAGAATTTGGAGCATAAACATTTACCAATAAAACCTTTCTTTGCATTAGGGTACCAGCAACTATCATCTACCATTCTTATCAGCAATAGCATCACTGGGTGAAAACTGTACTTTTTTGGTAATTAAAATGGCAACTCCTCTTGCTTTTGAATTAAAGTTTGAGTGGTAGACATGACCTACCCAAGGGCGGTGTAACCTATGGTGATCTTTAATCCGAAGGTGAGTCTCCTGTAAAAAATACTATATCAGAATTTAAACGTTTCAAGTGTGTGAATATCTTGGACCTCTTAACAGGATTACGCAAACCTCTGATGTTCCAACTAATAAACCTGAGAGGTGTGCCTGACCCAGCATTGCTGGGATCTATGTTGGTGTTAACCATTTAAATAAAATAAGCAACAAAGATACAAATAGCCATAGACAGCTGACGTGGGACACCCCCCCCCCTACCCACACACACACAATACACCCCTAAACACACATACACACACAAACACACAAACCCACATGCCAGAGTACTGTGTTATCTGAAGGTAGATACCCTCACCCAGAAATCAAAGTTTTGACATAGTCCCCAGGTTTCTCTGCTGAAACGAATTCCTTCTCAACACCGTTATATGTGATACGAATCCGAGCCGGGTGGAGAAGTCCATACCGAGCACTGTCAGTGCCACGAAGTTGCCGCCTGACCTCGTTGAATGAACACAATCTTAACAGTGTGGTCCGGGAAGACTGAAATGGTCAAGTCCGCGACATTATTCTTTCAAAGCTCTCTCGCACGGCGCAAAATGTCAGCACAATCACTATAATAATGAAACCTGCACACAATGGGTCGTGGTCGTTCGCCACGGTTGAAAGGTCCGGTGGGACCCGTCCAAAAGCAGATCTTTTTCCAGATTGAACGCTTCTTTGAGTAAGGCAGCTACAGCAGCCATAGTGCAGGAGTCAGGGCCCTCTGGAACTCCCACTTTTCTAACATTATTGCGCCATTATCTAGACTCTAAGTCTTCGCATTTATTTTCGAGTTATCTAAGTTAGCGGTGAGGCACTCGATAGGGGTTTTCATCTCAGAGATATCATCGGTACACCCGGAGAGTGCATGCTCCAGTTCCCCCACAGTACCTTTCAGAGTGACCATAGCAGCATCAGCAGCAGCTTTATCGTTCGCCAGCTGTGTTTTCACGGCCTGCAGATCGAGTTCAATTAGCTGACAGAGCATCACCGAGAGTCTCCTGAAGTTCCTCTCTAAAAATGTCAGCAATATCCTTTCTCAGCGAAGCCAACAACTTGAGCTTAAGGGCAGCGACATCAGAACCAGCCTGCGTCAAGGTGGGCATAACGGCAGGCGAAGCACCTGGGGACGTGGTCGCGGCCTGCAGATTAGGCCTCAGTTGTGTCTGAATAGCACTGCGGGTTTTCGTATTCTTTCCAGCCATTTTAATCTGGTCCAATAGTATGCTACCGTTCAGAAACAAGAGCGGAGTGAGACAAATCTAAATATTAGACCAAAAAGTGCAGATAAAATACAATTTTAATAGAAATCGGCAGGAGCTCCCAAACTAACATCTTACTCCATCGATTGCTCAGCAGTGGCACCCAGGGAGCCAGTTTTCCAAGAACTTGCACATGTCTGGACCTTCAGTTTTTTCAGGGAGACCGACCAGTCTCAAATTGGAGCATCTTGCTCGATCTTCTTGGTCCTGTATTTAGTCTGTTTATATTACCATCTTTTCCTCTAGTAGTTTAACTTTTTGTTGGAGGGTTGTTGCTGCTTCCTGCACTAGTGAAACTCTCTCCTTCACCTCTCCCATCCTCCTGGAGTGTGACAACAATTCTCCCTTAATGTCATTAATAGCTTCCATCACATTAGTTGATTGTTTGGCGATATCCTGTTCAGTGCGCAAATTGTACTGAGTAGGTCAATATTTATAGGCATGCTGGTTCCTGTTTCTTCATTAGCATCATTGCTAACGCTACTGATGGCCATGCTAGCACTCACGCTGGTCATTTCCTTTTGTGCTGTCTTGGATGGTTGTTATTCAGTCTTGACATTTTTTGGAGGCATATTATCCGGCAGGGTCTTTCTCGAGCACTTTAAATGATGGTGATGATAAATTATAAATTATGATAAATTATACTCGAGCCGATAATCGATATTACCCATATTTTTTATTTATTTTTTTATTAGTGAGGAGCCAAGTTTATCGTGACACCATCATTTCTTCCAATGCTCTACTTTATAATTAAATAAAATTACATACCTGCGACACCCTTTTTTATTATTTTAAAAACTTTGTTTAATTTTTTTGTTTCTTTATTCCTTTATTCACTGAATTTACAGAAAAAGTGCTACCTTATGCTATATAATGTACACATCTTTAAAACAATGTCACCAGTTAACACAAACACCAGTTTAACCGGCACAGCTGGTCTCCCCACTCAGTATGCATGCCACTGACTGTGAGATCCTGTAACACCTGGGTCAGATCAGTTTGAACCAGAAAGTCCAGAAAATCATTTTACCCTCTGATAGAGTATCCATCTATCCATCCATTTTTCTCTGCTTATCCAAGGTCAGTTCACGGAGGCAACAGGTCTAGAAAAAAAAAACCAGGCATCTCTCTTCCCAGTGACACTTTCAAGTGTCGAGAGTGAGCGGCTCTACCCTGAGCACATCCAGATGTCTTAGCTCCTCATCCTATCTCTAATGCTGAGACCAGACACCCTCTGAAGGAAAGTCATTTTGGCCCCTTGTATCTGCAATCATGTTCATCGATCACTACTAAAATCTCATGACAATAGGTGAGAGTTTGAATGTAAATAGACTGGGAAATCAAAAGCTTTACCTTTAGGCTCAGCTCCCTCTTCATCATAACTGACTGGTGCGGCTGTTTTCTGAATCTTCTGTTGAAGCAGAAAGATCTGCAATGAGTTCGCCTTCATGAGTGGTCTGACAGTTTGCAATAGACCTTAGACCTGTTGAGGAACATGGATGGATACATGGACACTTATGGAAATCTGGCTCTGTAAGGATGTGTTCACACACTAATTCAGAATATTAGTACTACAAGGATGTACAAGAAAACAAACTAAAATTAGATGATTGTCGTATATATTTACATATTTTACCCGTGACAGATACTGTTCAGGTGAGCTATGTGCATTGGAATAAGCTAACAGAGCAGAGCTTTGTATGTACTGTAGAGCTAATGGGAGTGATTTTAGCATTTGCATTCCTGGCACAGTCAAGGTGTGTTTGCATGTTTATTCAACATGTGAATAAATACTACAAAGAAATACAAGAAAAATGAGATTCTATGGTTAATTTTTCCATATTAAAGAATGATAATATGTGATAATGCTCGAGAGTCCCTGGAAGATTGTAAGGGTTTGTCCTTTTATTTGAAGCATTATCCACTCAGAATCATTTATAATTAAAAACCATATTGAAAATCTGTGGAAGTTTGCAGTCCATCAAAATCATCATCCAGGTAGGATGAGCATAGACAATTCTGTAACGAAGAGTGGGGCAAATATTAAAAAGTCTAGATGTGTAAAGTTGGTAGAGAAAAATCCCAACAGACTCGTGACTAAAACAAAGCAAAAGGTGGCTTCACAAAGTACTGACATGGGGTGTGTGTGTGTGTGTGTGTGTGTGTGTGTGTGTGTGTGTGCATGTGTGTCATCCTTTAACTATATCAGTGGCTCTTTGTTTTTCTAAACTGTTTGTTTCCCAGTCAAATACAAAATCTGTTTTTCTGATCTGAGTTCATTACTGTTTAAGAAATTAACACAAGTGTTACCTGACATGTTTTACTTATACTGCAAACTTCTTTTTTTCTGCCCCAGCAGTGTGCTCCTCACCAAACAGAGAAATGCAGCAAAATCTCACAGACAGCAGTGGAAAGCATAATGCCTCAGAGCCAGTTAGTTCTTTCCATAGTTATTTAAATGGAGGAATGTCCAACCTCATCTCCACCATCATTACTTTCCCTGTGTACAAAACTGTGTTTCGCCAGCAGTTACACAGCACACTGATCCGTGAGACTGTGGCGCAGCTGTATGGGGAAGGCTTACTGAAACTTTACCGCGGTGTTCTGCCACCCATGCTGACGAGGACTCTTCAGGGAACTATGCTCTTTGGCCTCCAGAACACCATCCTGCAGCAGCTATCTCCTTGGCCTGAATCATATTTACCTAGGGCAATACTTCCCTCCCTGGCTGGGCTCGGGACAGGTGTAGTGGAGGGTTTGGTTTTTACTCCCTTTGAGCGTGTACAGAGTATCCTCCAAAACAGTCGCAATGACTATAGCCTTCCCACTCTCAGAAAAATTCTGGGGAGGATGAGGTCTGAAACTTTAGCACATGGCTTCTACCGAGCCTTTTTACCCACTCTTACTCGCAATGCATTAGGAAGCAGTCTTTACTTTGGCCTGAAGGATCCATTGTCCAGATTGTTACGTGAGCAAGATTGTCCTTCTGTAGTCTCATCTTTTGTGTCAGGGATGATCAGCTCCATTGTGATCAGCTTGCCTTTGTATCCACTGTCAGTGTTGGTAGCCAACATGCAGGCCCAGATCGGTGGAGACAACCTTGGGGTGAGGGCCAGCTGGCATCAGCTGTGGCAGAAACGAGAGCGAAGTCTGGTGTTGTTGTACCGTGGAGGTTCACTGGTTATCCTGCGCTCCTGCATCTCATGGGGAGTTTCCACTGCCTTATACGACCAGCTGACAAAACGCTCAAGCTGAGTATTTTCACTACAACTTCTCCTGGATATACTGAATGGGTAAAGATGTGCATATAACCACTAAGCCAATCTCTGTTGCCTTTTTTAAAGTTTCTTTGCTAACAATAGCTGTTTTTTTTTCCCCCAAGTAAATAACTGTTACCATAGATTTAACAAATAAACACTGTGTTAAACTAGCATACATATCAATAACATAAAGACATTAAAACATTTTAATTATTTTTTTAAATGTATTTCTTTTATTAATACTTTACACATCCAGAGTTACTCTGCCAGTCAATTACAGTATTAATACCTCCACCTGGAGATTATGTTTGTCACCTGTGTTGGTTTGTTATTTTGTCTGAATTTTGGAGGTGATTCATGCATGGGATCATGTTGATTAAAAATCCAAAAACCCAGAAAAATTCCTGACTTTACTATCTTTACTTTATGGGGCAAATAAAAAAATAAATAGAAATCATATCTCAGACAAATCTTTTCAGGTTTAGTTCTAATCCCCAGGCATGTAGTGTATTAAAATATTCATGTAGAAAAGAGTTGACCCTAAAAGGTCAAAGATCAAGGTCAGAATTAAAATCAACATCACTCAACATTTAGAACAGAGCATTCCTCCAATTTTTTTTCAAAATATTTCTGGATAATTATCTGTCAGACTGTATAAAAAACTCGAGAAAATTTGCATGAGGAGATATTTTATTGTAATTCTAACAAATTATAATGAAACCTGCAGTCTTGTCACCATTATTCTTTTATTCCTGGCAGAGGTACCTTGCACTCTGAGCGCCCCTCTGATTTAAAGTGAAGGAGAAAAATCTGAATCATTTTTCTTCTGAGCATGGTCTTCAGGAAATTTGGCTGATGCAGTTTGTTACTTTACTTGTGACTTGTGGAATATTTCTCAGGTATGAGGTGTAAAATGGATCCTCGTATTATGCATTAGAATAATATTTATTGTTACACATAGTTAGAATGGACTAGCGAGGTAAAAATGGTAAAATACTATTTGGAAAATCTCTGTAGAGGTTATATTCATGTTTAATTTTATTGCCATGAAACATAAGCTGCTGTACGGACTCTTTACTTGTGTTTGAAATGTAACGGTATGTTTTTGAATGATTTTTTTATATACATATTTGGAAATTATGGGACACATATGGCCAGGCTTATGTAATGACCTGATCACTAATGATATCCTGAGTATATGAGTGAAGAAGGCATTTCTATCTACATGCTTAACCACCAAACTACAGTGCATTGGACAAACAACTGTTACTGATATTATAAGTCAGGGGTCTCCAACCCTGTTCCTGGAGATCTACCTTCCTGCAGGATTTATCTCCAACTAAAATCCTACACACTTCTTTTAACTTATGAAGAACTTCTTCAGGCAATAATCAGATGGTCAGGTGTACATGATTGGAGTTGAAGCCAAAGTATTCAGGAAGGTAGCTCTCCAGGAACAGGGTTGGAGACCTCTGTTCTAAATAAATGGATAAAACAGTGGCTGAGAATGCAGTCGTTCTTTATGTGCACAGTTTGTCGTATGGTTTATGTAATTCACTATTTACCTGTAAGTGTTATTAACACCTCAAAGGCGTGTGATTTATTGTGATTGATTTCTCTTTATCTACTTTAAGAATATAAAATTCTAAGATTGCATGGTTGGGACACACCACATAGTAACATGACTGTTAAATATTTTAAATGAATAAAAAAAAATGTATTCTGCTTTTGTATGACATGGAAAATTATTTGGTCTTAAAGAACTGCAAGGAACCATCTTCTCACGGCTTCATCGGTTCCTGGTGTTCGTTTATGTGTGAAAGACCAAGCAGATTTGATCAGATCCCAATTTAATAACTTAATTAAATAAATAAGTATAATTACTATACATGTGATATTGCATGTGGCCGCGTTTCACAAAGTCTGAGTCGATCTACCCTCTCTCCCAAGTCTTTATCCTCTTAGAGGCGTTTCCTGCTTGTCGACTGGTTATGTGTGTGCAAAAATACACATAAAACAGAATTTCCATCCACACTGATGCTGTCCCCATCATATACCCTTTAACCTCTAGCAAAACCATCTTATATCTGCAGTCAAACACGGGCAAAACGCAGCATAAATAAAAGCATACAGCATTACACGAATGCTATGCAAACAACACACTCGATAAAAGCTGACAGGTTTACAGAGGCGAAGATTGTCTTGTTCATGTGAAAGAATTTGGGAGTTTTCTATGCCCATTACCTTATCTGAAACTAAGAGACAGTCTGACATCCCTTTTCATGGAATGTTTTCATGTTTTACACAAAAGCGGCATGCAAACATAAATTGTGCATAAAAAATATAAATGCTAACAGAATAATATCCCCCTCGACTAAATAATTCTCAGTATCATACTTTACCTCATCCACCTCATATTTAAACAGTTCTTAATTTTTTTTTATTTAAGTACATAAAAAAATTTATATTTATTAATAGTGAAGGTTTGTGAATATTTTCTGGTTTCTTAACTCCTTTAAGACAGATACCTGGTGTTATCTGCCCATCTGAATGTCATTTTAGAGCTTTGGGAAACACTGATCAACATTTTTCACCGTTTATCAGAGAAAACAACTCGTCACTTAATGTTTAATATTTGTTGTTGATCTACATTTGATGTTTTTTCACATGGCATGAAATTATAAAAGTTAACAGCATTCTAAATTATTATTATTGTTACTTGTTTTATAAATGATTATTATTCTATGTTATTATATGACATTTAAACTACCTGACGGATAGTGAGCACACATACACCACACACACACGCACACAAACACCACACATGCACAAGCACCGCACACACACACACATACACGCACACACACATACACACACACAAGCACACACGCCCGGAGACATCAGAAGTTGGGAGTAAGAAGGTGCCCCTTTCCCTCAGCCGGATTACAGGAAAACACTTTTAAATTTAAAAGGATGCAAATTAGAGAAGTGTTAAATAATGAGCATTAACCTGATACATGTGAGTTTTTATCAGATGTATTAAAATGAAGTATGTAAAACTTTTTGTTTAATTATTTGTTACTTTTACAGAAAATGTGCTATTCTATGATATATAAAGTACATATCTGTAAAACAATGTTATGAGTTAAAACAAAAACCAGTTAAACACAGCAGCAGGCCTTCCCACTCAGTCTGCATGCAACTGACTGTGAGATCCTGTAACACCTGAGTCAGATCAGTTTGAACCCCATTTGTGTAAGTCCAGAAAATTATTCTTCCCTCTGATCGAGTATCCATCCGTCCATCCATTTTACAAACCCCACTATCACCAAAATGTCACTGCTGCCCCCCAGTGCAACTAACTGGGTTATCAAAGGCCAGCCATGTCTCTCACTGTCTGTGGTGAGAGGCATGTGAAAGAACCATTGCTGTCATTCAAAAAGAGTAGGCCATTGAATTACCTCAATGTGTTTCTGTGTGAATGGCTGTGTGTGTTTTAGCCCTGCGATGGCCTGACAAGCTGTTCAGGGTCTACCCTGCCCTCGCCCAGAGTTGTCTGAGATAAGCGCCAGCCTCCCCATGACCCTAGTTAGGTTTAAGCGGTTCAGAAAATGAATGAATGAATAAGATAAACTCCACCCACATGGCCTTTGCTTGGAGATGCTGTCATGGTGAAAAGTGTCCAGTTCACGATGCAAGAGATACAAATACATTTTTCAGGTGTTTATTTAGCCTTTAGGAAAAGAAAAGCGTACAATCAATCACACAGAAGAAATTTGAGAAATACGGAGTAAGTTTTGCTGATTTACGGTATTATACCATAAACGCCTGCTCAGCTGGAAGACTTCACTCAGCGAATGGCTGACGTCATACTGGCAGCCAGCCAAGCTCGCTAGAGAGAATAAAGGCGGGGACTTGGGGACCAGATTCAGTCTGGCAAGCCGGCGTGTGACGTCATTACACCTGTTGTTATTGGTGTTGGCGGCGCTCACGAGGGCTGCAGCACAACAGAATGAGCAGTTAATTGCTCAGGTACGTTATGAATTATATCACCAGTTATATTCATTCATTCATTCATTCATTTTCTTCCGCTTGTTCCGGGGTCGGGTCGCGGGGGCAGCAGCCTAAGCAGTGACTCCCAGACGTCTCTTTCCTCAGCCACTTCCTCCAGCTCTTCCG
>JAQMYF010000016.1:10958842-10973121 GCA_030014195.1 Neosilurus mollespiculum
ACACACACCAGGTATAACGCGGTCCCTGCTGACCCTCTACACACATTACTGTAGCAGAAATGTACTTTGTTTACATTTTGTAAGGTCCCAAGATGGCGCCTCAGTGGCTGATCTACTCATGTAGATGTCTATGCGCGTAACCTCAACCATCCAGCAAGGAGCGCTCAATACTAAAGTTCCACGAGACAGCATGACTTTATGCCCCACCCCCGAGTTATGATTGACTATAAGAGGAAGACTGTTTAGGATGGGGAACTATTCTCCAATGATATTGAGGCGGCGGGTTATTTACGTCAAAGGAGGTTTGCTCTCAGGCAGGTGGGTGGGATCTTGAATATGATTGGTCCAGCCAGAGTCGGCTTACCCAGCGCTTCATAACAAACTGGTAAGGCAGGAAAACAGAAAGCTCGTTAATAAAGAAGGAGAACGAAACGTAGTTATTCAGTAACTCCATCTAAATGTAAGAAACTTGGCGGTTGAGAATCTACGACCTGGACACATCTGGTGAGGTAAGTGGTTTGATATTCACTGGAGACTATGAAAGTGTACATGAAAAGCACACGTAGCACACTGTTTACCCGGCAACAGTGCTAGCTGGCTAGCAGGCTAGCATTCCTCATTGGATTAGCTTGGTTTTGTGTCGTTGCTAGGTAGCACTGCAGTCCAGCTCGACGTTATAATCATGATCGTAATCATAACCCAAGTCAAGTATCAGTTTGTACCAAAACAGGATGGTGAACTACATGTAACACAGGGCCAGGTCGGCGGATTTCCTTGTCTTGATCAGAATTCACAGATTTCACCAGGTTAGCTTAGCTGTGTTCATGTTAAAGAGCTTAAATAATGAGTTTGGAAACCGGGGAGAATCCTCGCAATCCGCTCTTTCGAATCGGGTTTTCATTAAATCATTCACACGGCTGTTTCCGGTGTTCTGTCCACTTGTGGTGCATCACGGCTGGGTTAAATGGTAAGAATTTCGAACTAAAACGAGTGTATTATCTTCTTTCAATCAGCAGAACCCCGGGTTCTCGGTTACACGACAAAGTGTTTTGTGTTATAATTACTTTATTAACTTTAAGCGCCATAAAACGACATGTAGCTCATGCAGGATAAATGATATACTGGGTAACCCCGAACCCGGTGGTCTGAATTTTATTCTTCATATTTATACAGCAGTCGGATTAGACGAATCAAATATGATTAAAAAGAATAAAATCTCGTTGATATGCTCTTAAATGATGCATAACCGGTGTAAAGGTCTGCATGGAGGACCATTAAGGACACAAGTTGATGATCACAGAATGCTTTAGATGAGCTAGAATGAATTATATTAACTACAGACTATTGGAAAAGAGGACTTTTAAAAAGTAAAGGAAATGCTTTCATTTGATATTATTTAAATTTAAGTATAAAGTAGGTTTTTAAAGTTAGCTGATATTTTACTCTTGATCATTCTGTATTTATTAATGTGTTTTAATTAAGTTAAATAGAGTTCCACCAAAAATCCAAAACAAGAAAAAAGAGATTTTTTTGAGAACTGTTTCAGTAATGTCCATTTTGGTTCATCCTTTTTCCCCTGTAATTTTTTTATAGTAGATTATTTTATAATCATGAGATTGTTGTTGAGGAGACTTTATGGTCTCCACTTGATAAACGATGATTGATTTGAGATGGATATTCAGTATTTTTATAGGTTTTTTTTTTTTTTTTTTCAATGGAATCACAGATTTTGGAATAATAACAAAATCAGCACGATGAAATTATAAATAAAAATGTATCCACTACTGATTGTTTACGTCTGTGGGTAACCAGCAGTGTACCAGACAGATGTCTTTCACTCCTGACCCAATCACGAGCAACGTGCACATTACTGCACATAACCTGATGATGATATCGCACCAGAACCAGGGATATACTGGAAGTAGGGTTAAACACGGTAATAGGGACTAACATTGCTCTGATGTAAAAGGTTAAAAAGTATGACTTGTTGCTTATTCGTAATGAATTTATATAAGGTCCCGCCACACCATTTCAATCAGGTTGAGGCCTGTACATTGACTAGTCCATTGCAACACCTTGATTCTTTTCTGTTTCCACCGTGCTGTTGTAGATTTGCTGGGGTTGTTGCCCTGCTTCATGGCCCAGTTGTGGCTAAGCTTTAACTGCCGGACAGGTGATCTCATATATGACTCTAGAATACTTCGATATAAAGGAGTTCATGGTCGACTCTGTGACTGCAAGGTGCCCTGGTCTTGTGGCTGCAAAACACGCCCAAATCATTACCCATCCCCCATTGGGTCTGTCGGTTTGTTTGAGGTGTTTTGCTGGACCAGACGTCCCACTGTGAATTATTTACATTTCATTTACATTCATGGAATTTGGCAGACGCCCTTATCCAGAGTACAGCGCTGGAATTGCCTCAAAACAATCTTCAGTAAAATGGTCTCTACAAATAATGGAATGAATGCTGGGTGCTTTTTAGTCTGCCCGTGTTCCTTTAACTTCCTAATCCACTCATTACACAATTTTGCCGGGTCGGTCGGTCAGGGTATTGGAAAGACATAAGAAGTCATCTGAAGTCTTTCAAACACTGTGAAACCTAAAATATAAATACAACTTATTTTTTTTTGCTGTTTCAAAAACAAATATGTTAACAAAGACATGAATTTACAGCACAATACTTTCACTCTTTCACCCAAAACCTCTGCTGTGAATATATAAGCACATAGCTTAAACCCTCAACACCTTACTGAATAAAATAGTAGTCACTCCTACAGTTTAATTTTAACGGAAATCTCTCTCTAATACAAACAGCGCTAAATACTTTGCTCTGCTTAACCAGGGTTGTGCAGCTCTGTCGACAGTTAGCCGGCACGATAGCTGTTAGCATTGGAAAGCTCCTCTGAGTGCCTGTTCACATGAGCTAAACACAACAAAATACATTTACTAACTGTACACAGCTCCACATTTAATATACTAAGTGAGTAGTATCCTTTAAAATGACCCAAATCTTCAGACAGCTTCTTTTGCTCTGCTAGCTCTTATAGAATCTTGTCAGTGCAGACCTTGTGTTGCTTCTCCCTACACTATGTGTTGTACAGGTCAGTCTGTACTTCCTTAAGCTGGCTGTAGTCTATAGTATTAAGCGCCTGTGCCTGGAATGCTATGCTATGATCCATAAATATCAGAATGACTCCAGTTTTACCAAGAATAAAAAACACTTACCCGTGAAAAGAGATTTCTTTGAGACCGTCTGCACCGTTTTCACAGCCAACAGCACAACAAGAACCAGCAATTTTAACAAAGAAACAACATGAATCCACAACACAAACCTACCACCTCCACGGTTTGGGTTTTTTTTTTTCTTGACTGGCAGTTGAAGCCAGTTACCCACGAGAGAGGGGGCGGTGCACGGTCTAGGTTATTCTCCAGGTCATTAGTCCAAACGAAGTTAGCCAATAGAATATAGTGTTGCAACTGGCCGCACACTAAAACGCATTCTCATTGGCTGATACTGCAAGTCACTAATAAATCCAAAGTGCTCGCGCTGACTACGTAGGTCAATGTCACGTAAATAAAATAACCAGCTGGCAGGCGCCTCGATGCATAAAAAAATCCGATCGATCACAAAACTGACAGGTCAAGCGGTTTAATTACATGTTTTTCACATGTCAAAAAGACTTTTGCCGGGTCGGTTCGGTTAGGGGAAACACAGCTTTTATTTTTACGCCTGATTACCTTATTCCATATGGAAGCAGTAAGGGTGTACCTCATTTTTCACACAGACCTGCATTTTGGCTCAGTTGTTGCTTAATAAATAGTGACAGAGGGAAATATGTCGTGTGACGTTGGTCATCGGAGGTTGTATTTATGAAAATATAAGTCCAGGCAAGACAGACGTTGAATGCACGACTCTATATCGGAAAGTAGTGGCACCACTTTGCACTTTCTGAAACGAGATTTTTGGCCAATTTGCTGCGTCTTTTTGACGATTCTTCTGAATTTGAACAGAGGTGTATGCATCATTAACATAGTTTAATGCGGTTGAGGCACTGTGGTCCTCATGGATGTGCAATCGTTTGTGTCGGTTTAGGATGTGTTGAGCGTCACATGTACGGTGCATTTTAGTATCATTTCTACACCAGGCTTTGTACGTGATGCCCCAGAAAACCTGTCTGGACCTGTTTTTTTATGCCCCACAGAGTGGAAGAATGGTGGTACCGGACAGTGGAAGCGGTGCTCAGCAGGCGGACAGCAGCAGGGTGCCGGGGTTTGAAGATGAGCAGGATGGAGTGGAGCTCGAGGAGGTCCGCAAGTTGCGTGAACTCGTGCGGCGCCTCGAAGTACAGAATGAAAGCCTTCGCAAGCGGGGGGCCACGCATCATCATCCCGGCACGAACGCTAACGAGAGAACACTGTGTGAGGACACTGGCACCGGCTCATGTCCAGACTTCCAGACTTTGTCGTCTCCTCAGGGCAGCGTTAGTGAGGACATGTCTCTGCTTCCTGAAGCTGCAAGCCTGGAGGACGAAGAAGAGATGGAACAGCACAGCCCGGTTTTTAATCTTCCTTGTGCAGCTGCAACAGTGTCGACTCAAGAGCACATACACACTAGTTCTTCTCCTGATAGCTGTGATTCAGAGACTATCGGTGAGAGAGATTCAGGCGTGGACCAGTCCGCTCTGGACGAGGTGGATGTGCTTGACCTGGACAACTGTGCTGATATCGAGGACGAAGACTGCTGGTATGTTTTCTTTTTTTATATATATATATAAGTTTGTGTTTTTACTCATTCACAAGCCATTAAAAGCCACGATTCAAAGGGGTAAGAAAAGTTTAAAGGGGAACCCAGGTGGTAATATTATAGCTTTAAAGGTGATATGTGATTGTTATGAGAAATAAACATGGATCTAAAACTGGAAATAGATATAAACTATCACTTATTTATGGACATGGAGTCTGAAAATCTTCCTCTATTATCTGCCGGCATGAAATGGTGGTGTTTGTAGAAAAATAAGAGTTGTGTATTATCAGATTAGAGAGGCACCTCGCAAGGCGAGTTTAATTCGTTCTGGGACCCAGCTCGTAGAGCGAACTGCTCGTATAGCAGGGCGAATTTGCCCGTGGGAAATAATGAAAAATCCATTATTGCGTTCTAGCCCTCCAAAACGCCCCCAAATATTCCTAATATAAAACATTTTAAAAGTTGTTTTACTCATAAATAATAACCTGTTTAACAAAAGTAAACACAAACAAAAATTTATTGTTAAAATGCATAAAAAGGAAAAATAAACCTGCACTTTACCTTGAAGATGAGTCTGGTAGTGACATGAGGGGGAGGAGGGTTAGTTTTTGGAAGGAGAATCTCTTTCCGTGAGAATGTCCGCTCTTTTAGGCGGGGGCGCACTTGTGCTGGCATCACTAGCATATGGTAGCATAGAATATCGATAAACTCTTTCTTCAATTCGACAGTTACTTTATCTTTGTGTCCTTCTTTCCAATATCCTTTTTAGTCACCATGGTAACACAATTTTCAATGTAGTAATTACCGCCAAGAAGCACAAAGTTAACAATAAACCCGCAAGAGATGCTTTCACCACGAGAAACAGATGCTATTTGATTCGCCCAGCATTCCACAGCCACTGAGACGAACACGTGAACGAGCGATTCTTTGTTTTGGTTACTCGCGCGGAGCATCCTCGTGTTACGAAACACTCCTAGTCTTTCAGAGCAGAAAATACTCATAAGCGTCCCTCGTCAGGCAAGTTCCTCGTATAAAGGGACGCTCATCTCGCGAGGTGGCACTATATTTGAACTCTCTCCTCTACGGGTATGAAATCTGAACATCGCCCCCCCAGTTAAATGGTGGTATTGGAAGGAAAAATGTGTAAAGTAACAGTTCTCTTGCTATCAGATTATTTCAGAAAGTAACTCATAAACCAGAACACGACTGAAGATGATCCAAACGGATCAGTAACACCAACAGTAGCATCGGACACGACTAGATCTATTTATTATCACTCAACGTCAACGCCAGCTAATTTATACAGTCACATGGAAACAGTGGCGAGTGATGATGCGTTGAGACGCGCTTACTGAGAGCAATACTTGCGTATCAGATATGGAGGTACGATATTATTAGAGTCTGTTAACTGTTCAAAGTCAGTTTATTCACAGTTTTAGTTTATTTTGGTTCATTACAGAGCGAAGGTGTGGAACACACTAAATTCCGTAGGTGCATTCGAATGCGCTATATTCACATAGTGTATATGAGATAGTGTAATCACATACACTAAGGTCACTGCACACACAGAACAAAGGAAAGTTTACCGGCGTGGTACAGATCATCAGGTGCTCTCGTCAAATCAGGAAAAGCTGAGCACTCTGAAAAAACGCCGGGACAAACAAAGAGATTGTTTAAGAATTAAAATTTAAAAGTGATAAACTTCATGTATGGTGTGAAGTTCTGAACAAGTCTGACCCGGATTCATGATCTCTAAAGGGATAAACTTTTCGTTCACACTCCGTATTAACGTATAGATTACTGCCTTTCGTGTGAGCTATGCGGAAGGCACTGTGATGCGCCAATTTTCATTCCGCACAAGATAGTGTGTGTTTCTTTGTCCGCGGTCCTCAAGTGCACACTCAGTCCTAGTAAGTTATTACCTTTGGCGTGAGCTGTATATTGTTAATGTCGTTATTAGTACTAGACATTTGAGAGCTTACGGAAATTGTACTAAAGTAAAGTAATATTACGATCGTCATTAAATTTACATAGACAGGAACTTTCCGCTAGCTCTAACGCCAGGATCTAATTAGATCATTACAAGTTCAACTTTGTCTTCAAGTTAGACAGAGCATGCCCGTGTCCAAATACTCGGGAGAGGTACGTTTTTAAATTCAAATTTCTCCACTAATGACACAGTAACTAATGCCATGACAGTAATAATGTTATTAGTAGTATTAGCGTAAACACGTCATTTAGGTAATGTAACCTAACGCTAGGTCCTATTATACAAACAAGGATCTGACATTATATATACCAGTTGGTGCCACGCAAAAGGCTGTACGCGTGTGTTCAGTCCACCATTCCATCATTTTATACTTATAGTGTTGTAATGTTTTAAACAGGTGCCATATTTAAAGGATTTGGGTTCTAATGGTTTGCCACAAAGTCATCCAAATGTTCCACGAATGTCCAAAACACTTGTCTGTATTTGTTTAATATCCGTTCAGCTGACAAATCAAAAGAAGTTTAAAGTTTTTGAGCCCAATACGGAGTGAATGAAATAAATTTCAACATGCACTTTCTGAACTCTTGTAGTGCTGAACAGTTTTCGAGGATTGCGTTCGAGTTGCAAACTTAATACGAACCCAGTTCATGTCCCGTATCCTTCATAAACCATATTTGTGTATGGATGTGAATGGTTAGGTTATGTTTTGTTTGATATCATTTCATGATATTTTAGGCTCACCCTCAGCCCACTCATTTAATAAACCACTTAATGCTACTAGGGTAGCGGCAGGCTGGGGAATATCTCAGCTGACACTGAGCCAAGGTACAGTCTTAACTTAACAGCTCACCATTCCACTGCAGTAGTGTTTAGGGTGCTGGGCTCATGAATAAACCCCCGTGAGCCTCCCACCCTGCTAGGACCCCTGGGCAAAGTCTTAACCACAAGTGTGCTTCAGTTGAACCACCAGAAAATACTGGAAAGGTAATCTGTGATGGATTTGTGCCCCCTTCAGGAGGAGTTGGGATAGAAATTCCTGGTTGAAACTGGGATAATTTTGGCTGTTAGCAGACCAAGAGCAAAACATGGATTTAAAAACTACAGCAGTGTATTGGTGTCACTCGGGTAGAAGAAAAGATCATCATATTCAGGTCATAATAATAAGTTTTCATATTATTTTAACAAAAAAACATATTACATTATAAAAGAAAACTTTAACCTTAAAAAAGAAAACAATATAGTATGTCAAAAAAAAATCTTAACCTGAAAATTTCCAGGGTATAATATGATACTGATCTTTTTTATTTTACCTGAGTGGCAGCAATTCATTCATTTTCTAAGCCGCTTAATCCTAATTAGGGTCGCGGGGAGGCTGGCGCCGATCTCAGCCGACTCTTGGCGAAAGCGGGGTACACCCTGGACAGCTCGCCAGGCCATCGCAGGGCCAACACTCACACAACCATTCACACTCACATTCACACCTAGGCTAATTGGCTGTTCCAAATCACCCCTATCGTGTATGTTTTTGGACTGTGGGAGGAAACCGGAGTACCCGGAGGAAACCCACGCAAGCATGAGAATAACATGCAACCTCCACACAGAAACGCCCCGAGCTGGGAATCGAACCCAGGCCTTCTTGCTGTGAGGCGGACGTGCTATCCACTAAAAAAATCAAAAACAAACAAACAAAAATTCTATTGCTTAAAAAAAACTATTTTATTTGCACTAATGATGTGATCAGTATCAGCGATCTGTTATACAGTGTTAACATGCTGTGGAATGGTGTAATTATTCCAGTCACAATCAAGTATTGGTGTAATCGACCAATCAGAATCAAGTATTCAACAAACACATGGAATAAGCCATGGTATCAACTTTGCTCCTAAACCTCCTGAGGGCGAAGAAGAAGACGACCTCCCCCGAAATGCAAAACATCCTACTGGAAATCCTATTTCGTCTCCGTGTTCCAAACGGCTGTTTAATGAATACAAAGTGCACTACATATTGGTTACATGGCATTATGTGTACTGCACACATCTAGGCAGTTAAGAACCAGTGCGTTCTACATACCGCTGCTCTGAACACTTTAAATCAATTTAATCTGCATGTCACTCACTGATCAAACCGCTTAATCTTCTTAGGGTCGCGGGGAGGCTGGAGCCTATCCCAGTCGACATTGGGCTAAGGCGGGATACACCCTGAACAGCTCGCCAGACCATCACAGGGCCAACACACACTATTCACACTCACACCTAGGGGCAATTTGGAACACAAGCATGAGGAGAACATGCAAACCCCACACAGAAACCCCTCAGCCCGAGACTCAAACTCAGGACCTTCTTGCAGTGAGGCGGACGTGCTAACCACTACACCACCGTACCGCCCGTTGTGTTATGTACAGTTCAGTAAAACTGCAGGCAAAAGTGCTTACTGGCAGAAGTACAAACAGATGATCGCACAGTTTGAGTTTTTACAGATCCTGGTAGCTTTCCTTGGACTGCGGAGTTGTAGATTTCTTTCAAGATCGAAAGCTTGTGCTTATAGTGTAAAAAAAGGTAGTCTTAAACATCACATTTTCATGGTAACGTGGCATTAATCATCCATCCATCCCTAAAAAAGCCTCATGTATACTGTACACTGCCCTGCACACAAAAGAGTCATGCACCCTAAACTTTTTTGTTTTGTCTTTAGCTTTGATTCCAGCATGCTTTCATCTCAACATTGTTCCGATAAACTTGTGCAATGTCATGTTTTTTATTTTAACCCACAGCTGTAATCATTTTCACTGAGATTGATGTTGTTGAGGATGGTAGAGTTGAACCACTGCACTGCACTGCACTGCACATTAACGATTCCTCATGCTTCCTGAACTACTCTTTCACTTTAAGCCCCAGTTTAATATCCATGCCATCAGGGGAGAAAAAAATCCACTGAGGTGATAACTTGGCCATTCAGTACGTTCAGGTCATCAGTTGACTTCTATTTTATTGCCACATTAATGTTGCTGTGCCTCGACCTGACCAACTGAAGCAATGCAGATCACAACACTGCATCCAGAGGCTTGTACAGTGGCCACTATGCATGATGGGTACGTCGCTTCATGCACTTCCCTTCTTACCCTGACACGCCCATCACTGTGGAGTAGGGTACATTTTTCCATTGCTCCAGAGTCTGGTCTTTATGCCTTCTAGCAAATTCAAGATTTTTATTCCCCTGGCTAATAATGCAGGGTCATAGTCATCAGTATACCTTCCCATCTGTCTGTAGTCATTTCAATTCCAGGTCAGAACTCTGAGACCATTTGAGATTTCCTCACCAAACTTGGCACCAAAGTTAACTACTTCTAGGCAGTCTAGTTTTTGTGATTTGTGAGTATTTATAACTTGATGTTTCCATGGCAACCAATTGACAGAATAAGAATATGGGTGGTGTTTGTCTCTGGGCCAGAACTTGAAAACTTGACAGTTATTTTGATTAGGCAATGAAGCGGTGCCTTTTGATATTTGAGGATTTCTGACTCAACTTTTATGTTTCCATGGCAACCAATTTAACATGTAAAAATATGGATGGTGTTCATTTCCAGGCTTATAATGTGGGGCAATGTCATCATCAGTGCTCTTTTTTTTTTTTTTTTTTTTTTTTTTTTTTTTTTTTTTACTGCTAACAGCGATGAGTTCAATCCAACTTTAATCACATTCAGTCAAGATTTATTTCTGATCACGTATCTTGAATTAGTAATTTCATTAGGTTTCATTAGGGGTTTTATTTATGTATGAATGTATGAACGAATGCCAGTAATTTGACCCTTCTTTTCCAGATGCGTCTTCCGACATGGTTGTCTAAGAAATGAGAAGGTACTCACTGCATCAGTTAAGGATAAAAGCATGTCACCAGCTGAAACATATTAGTTACTGCAATAGTTATCCAATCTAAAGCTCCCGCCAATTTGCGTATTTAAATTCAGATAGTGACCTTTTATGTGAGGGCAGTGTATATGTGTGTAATCCTTTTGTCAGTGAGTGTGCATGAAATAACACAGTAAAAGGAATAGCAGAAGGTGACCTTTCAGATCGGTATGTACTGGATAACAGATGAGAGAAGCTGTAACGTGAGGTTGAGTGGTTGATGGTACTGAACCTGCTAAGCTAGTGTTTTTAGTGTAACTTATAGCCTCGTCTCCAAAGCTTAAGAATTATAAGCAGGAATTTGCTTATAAATCAACAACGGTAAATAATACAGGAACTGAGTGGGGCTTGTGATGTAGTCAGCTCTTATTTTTGCGGTTACCATCTATGATCTTCAGCAGTGTCCTGTTTGTAGAATTGTTATTGAAGGCATTTGTGATGCACTGCTCCCTTCGCCAGTGGCTTTTAATTCATTCTTTCTGCCTATTTGCACATCAGAGGATAGTGAAAGGGACTGGTTTGCATTAAGTCACTCCTGTCAGAGCCATGCTTTAATCTTGCTGCTTTTATTTCAGAGTTGAAGTGGAAAGTGGTGGTGTTTGTCTGCTGCTCAGCTTTTAACCCCGGTGACTATTAAAGTAGTACGTACGGGGCTGTGATTTAAGCACATGCTTAAAACTCTATGAAAAGCAGAGAGAAAGTGCACATGAGCCTCTCCTTATTGCCTGTGTGTTTCTCTTGTAGGCTCTTCCTGCCGGTTATATTATGACTGATTATATTCGACCCCAGATAGAATAGTGTGTATCGACTCAGTTTTATTGGAGAAACTAAAAATTTCGGTCAGGTTGTTATGATGTGAGGGGGAAAAGTCAAATGCAAATTAGACCCAGGGTCATTCCATGCTAACTCATCTTGTGTCTCCCAGGTCATGTCATGGATCTTTTTCAATTAAAAAAAATCATGTTAATACCCAAGCTAAGAAATGCAACTATGCCAAACCTTTATATACCAAAATCAGGGTTCATTGTGAATGAGGCTATAACTTTTACTGTGTTTAGAGATGACCCTAACGATGATTCCTGATTGGTAAACTGAAGTGTAATCACTACATGTGAATTCATGGAAAAAGATAATGATAATGAGGATTACTTTACTTTAGCTACAATGGTGCGCATACAATTATAAGGCAGCTGTAAAGGTTTAAATATGGCCTCAGGAACTTACTAATGTTGGGCCACTGTACCTCAAAAGGGACTGGATGCATAGAATGAATTTTTTTCCTTGGGAAAGAATATCTTTTTATTAGAAACATGGGAAAATTTCAAAGATGTGTCTGACTCCCTCCGTCATTGAATGTTTTTACATGAAAATTTAATGAGAGCTTAAGCAAATAGGAAATGTGTTATTGTTTAATAAAATGCTTACATTGATCAGAAACATGTTTGGGGCACACAATAAGGTCTTAATGTTAAAATGTTCAACAATTAACATCGCTGTTTTGGTTATCACCTTGAATCTTGCCATAATAGTTACTGTATATTGCACTAAAAAGGCACCTCAATTCATTCATTGTGTATTTTTTATTTTTTACTGGGGGAACCCAGTAAACCTAGAAATCCTAAAATCATAACGTTTCAAAAAACATATACAGAAAATATTCACAGCACTTCTCGTAAGAACTCATAAGAGCAGCCCTGGACAAAATAATACAGGGCTAATCTGTGTAAAGATCTTTGCTCATTAAAACTGATGGCTTCCCAGGGCAGAGTAAATTATCCATTATTTCAGTGGTCATGGTGTGTTTTTTTTTTTTTTTTTTTTTTAATTTATATATATATATATATATATATATATATATATATATATATATAACATGGCCTTCCATTTAATATAAAGTTCCATCTTGTTAACAACACGAAACAGCCATAAGTGTTGGTTTCCTCCCACAATCCATACACATGCTCGTCGAATTAGATACTAAATTGTCCACAGTGGGTGAGTGGGTGATCTGAAAATAAGGCCCTACTTGGTATTAAAATGTATGAAATAAAAATTTTGGCATTGTAATGTGAAATAATTGTTAACATGCATTTTTTAAAGACATTTTGTGACAAGTGGCATTAAATAAAGTCTTAAAACTAAAGTGTTTTAATCTGTAGGAACCCTGTGGGTGATGGCTTGGATAAAAGATGCCTTTGGATCCTCAGTGATGGTCAGAGATCAGAATTGCTAATTTGCCTCCGGTGCATGTCTTTGGACTTGCATGTCTTTGGAGTGTCCACACAGAGGGTAGTCTGCCCACAGAAACGCCCTTTCCGAAGATGATCTTGCTGTGAGGCGGACGTACTAACCACTACGCCACCATGCCGCCCAGCCCATATTTCAGATTTGCAAATCAAAAGGAACTTAAAGTTCTTGAAGCTGACAAGGTGCGGATGGGAATGGAGTACAACTTTCCGGGCTGAACATTTTTCAATGATCGAAATACCACTGCAGGGTCCTTATAAATTCATGTCTGTTAGCCTTCATAAACCAAATTTGCTTTTATATAAATGGCTGTTATGTTTAATTACCCTGTTAATGTTATTTTGGCTGCTTTCTTCGAACAAACATGACACCGCCCCTTTAAGGCACTTTGCTGATTTAGAGCTGTGATAAGCTTTGGGCTCAGCAGTAAGGTGGACGTACTTAACTATCACCTGCTTTGACCCTGCTTTTGAAAACAAAGACTGTATGAGCTCATATGGGGACTTTAGAATTACTATATATTCTACTTTGTAGAAGCTGTTCATGTCACAAACAGATTAATATTGCATTGTTGCATTCTACCACCTGCTGAATCCTAATAAAAGTTAGAAAGCAAGTCTGATAGTCCTGATGCCGCTGAGTGATTTCTCTTATTCAATTTAAAATTTTTATTTGTCACATACAAATTATACACAGTACAATATGTAGTGAAATGCTTAGTACGACTGTCCAGAATGTAAAGAATAAACTATCAAGTAACAAGGAGAAAACTCTTACTGGATCTGGGAGTGAAAGGTCATATGTCCTTTAGTAGTTCAGTGCCTTTGTGTCTCTTTAAAGAAAAGACAAGCTCTGTTGTTGTGTCTGTCATTTGGGCGTGCCACCTTTACTCTCTGTAGCTTTTAAAACCTTTTCATGAACTTTTCTCTCTCTGAGTGGGATTATTTTATTACCACACTGTTTACATCTGAGTAGTTGTAATGTGCAGCTTTATAAGTTTTGATTATAAAGAAACTATCCAAATTCAAAGGATCGTGACTTATGATATTACGCTTACTCACTCATTTGCTAAATCGTTTAATCCTTTCATTAGGGTCCCGGGGAGGCTGGAGCTTATCTCAGCCGACAGTGGGCGAAGGCAGGGTACACCCTGAACAGCTCACCATACCATTGCATGGAGTTATACCATATCCGATGTGATGCGTTTTCCACTTTTGGGACCCATAAGTGTTGTTACAGTGTTTGAATAGCCATGTTAGACGACACCAGAAAATTTTATAGAAAAATTTATAAATGGGAGGAGGAAGCCAAACCTGCAAAAAAAACAGTGTTTCATGGGGAGGTGGGGAAGCAGCTTTCTGGAGAACTGTGGAGTTATTTGGATCAGAAATCG
>JAQMYF010000016.1:10975942-10993852 GCA_030014195.1 Neosilurus mollespiculum
TGACTGATGGCCCTGCGATGGCCTGGCGAGCTGTCCAGGGTGTACCCCGCCCTCGCCCAGAGTTGGCTGAGATGGGCCTCCCCGCCAGCCTCCCCGCGACCCTAATTAGTATTAAGCGGTTCAGAAGATGAATGAATGAATGAATGTGTGAACAGCAGTGACTAAAGAAATTTGACCCAGCGTTTTGTTTTGTTTCATAGGCTCAAGATGGAAGAACGTGTACAGCAGCCCATCGCAAACCCCAGCAGGCTCATCAGCCGAGGCTTGCTCCTCTCAGTCTCCTGGGTACCACAAATCAACTAACAAAACCCTACTAACCTGTGGCGCCTCAGGTACGGCGAGATATTAACACTGCTTTTACTTCTGTAACACCCTACAGTGCTTTTTAAACAGTCTCTCTCACTCACGCACCCCTGTGTTGGGATAACATGAGTGACAGATACAGCTTTCGATCGCGGTCCCCCCTTATTTGTATGTATGTGTTATTGGTATGTGATGTCGTACATGTGGGTGTTGAGAGTCAGCGTCACTCTTAAGAAAGAACGGCTTGAACGGAAGATCTCTACAAGAGTGTCCTGCGTTTGAGTCCCAGCCTCCTGTGTGGAGTTTGCATGTTGTTCCCGTGGTTGCAGGGGTTTCCTCCGCGGTTCTGATTTCCTCCCACAGTATGATGACATGCACATTAGGCTTAATGGCTTAATTGCCCCTAGGTGTGGATGTGAGTGTGAATGGTTGTGTGTGTTGCCCTGCGATGGTCTGGTTAGCTGTTTAGGGCGTACACTGCCTACCCATTGTTGACTGAGATAGGCTCCAGCCTCCCCGTGACCCTAGTAGTAGGATTAAGGGGTTCCCAGAAGCACCTGGAAAAAAATCCACGTATGGGGAGAACATGCAAACTCCACACAGAAACCCCCTACTCAAACCTAGGACCTTCTTGCTGTGAGGTGGATGTGCTAACCGCTACGCCACCGTGCCACCCCTGCCTTTTTATTTTTTTTTCCTCACTGTATGCAACACACTCACCCATAGTAACATGAAGAGAGTGAAGTGAGGGAATGGCGGTCTTATTTGATCTTATTTGCACCCAGATCTTCATTACTAGGCCTGTTTAGCCCACAGCTCTCTACCATCTGTAACTGCAAAGCATCTTTGTTTCTCCATGTAAAGTTTTAGAGTATGAACACTGATATACAATTACAGGTTGTGCAATCCACGTTTTTATCTTGCAGCACTTCACTCACATGTACGACTGAAACATTTGCTGCAGCCGAATTAGAAATGTTTGTATGAATAGATTGAACGAGGTCTCGACAGGACGAAGGACAGAGTGTAATTACAGGCCTTCTCGTTCCACATGTTTTGTGATTGTAGGTTACATGAGCATGCACTCGGCACTGAGCTCCCAGTCGTCCATCGACAGCGAGTTGAGCACATCAGACGATTCCATTTCAATGGGATACAAGCTGCAGGATCTGACGGATGTGCAGATCATGGCTCGGTTACAAGAGGAGAGTGAGTGCGTTTCTACATTACTTATTTTCATGTTTATAAAAGGTGTTCATGACCATTTTTGTAAACCGCTTAAAAAACTATACTGTATGAAAAAAAAATAGCTTCAAAGTAAATATGCGCAGGCGTATTTGTTGGACGTATGTTTTTAAACAGCTGGGTCTCTGTGCGCGTATGGTGGTCTCTCTGTGCATGTGTCTGGGTCTCTGTGTGTGTGCGTATGGGGGGTCTGTGCACGTGTGGGGGGGTGTCTCTGTGGGTCTCTGCGTGTTTGGGAGTCTCTGTGTGTGTGTGTGTGTGTGGTGGTCTCTGTGCACGTGTAGGGATCTTTCTGTGTGTGTGTGTGGTGGTCTTTGTGCATGTGGGCTGGGGGGTCTCTGTGGATCCCTGTGCACGTGTGGGGTCTGTGGGTCTCTTTGCGCTCGTGGGGGTCAATCTCTGTGAGTGTGGGGGTCCCTGTGTGTGTGATGGTCTATGTGGGTCTTTGTGTGCATGTAGGGCTCTCTGTATGTCTTTGTACACATGTGGTGGTCTCTGTGGGTCTTTATGCATGTGTGGGGGTGCTTGTGGGGGGTGTCTGTGCATGTGTGATGGTCTCTGTACATGTGGCGGGTCTTTGTGCGCATGTGGGGGTGTCTGTGGGACATGGTTCCTCTGTGCTTGTGGGGGTCTCTGTGGGAGTTGGTTCCTCTGTGTGCGCACGTGGGGGCCTCTCTGTGCACGTGTTGGTTCCTGTGTGCATGTTGGTTCCTCTGTGTGTGTGTGTGTGTGTGTGTGTGTGTGTGTGTGTGTGTGTGTGTGTGTGTTTCTCTGTACACGTGTGGGGGTTTCAGTGCGTTTTGGTCCCTTTGTGTGTGTGTGTGTGTGTTGGTCTATGTGTGTGAGTCTCTCTGCATAAATATTACGATTTTGTGCTGCTTTTCTGTTAGGTTATTTAAATTCCATGGTGTGTGCGGTTAATTTGCATTCCTTGGTGCAGCTTTGAGGTCTGAGGATGTGGAAATTCAAATGAACGTTTTGCCTAAAATTTGTGGGAGTGTGTAAGTGGGATTCATTTACATGCCAATATTCAGCTCTGTGTCCAGGATGCAAGAGGATAATATTTTCAGTTTTGTCTTTGTAGGTCTAAGGCAGGACTTTGCTTCGAGCTCGGCCTCGGCGTCACGGAGGAGCTCAGCAGCTTCGCTACACTCGCTCAGGCGAGGCACCTACAGTGATCAGGAGCTGGACTCCTACAGCTTAGAGGATGAAGAGGCAGACAGCATGCCTTACACACTCGTCCACCGCCGTCACTCGCCTTCTCCTGGTACCTCGCCTCGCTGTCCCTCACCTGCAGCTGGGACACGTGTCACCAGGCGCTCTCTTCAGGGAACAGCACTAGAGCTCCTCAAATTTACTCGGAGCGAGGGTAGGATGCAGCACACTTACAATCACCTGGTTTATATTTTAGGCTGCCAGATATTTGTGTAATACTAAAAGTGAGTGTGGGTTGATGCTGTAAGGCATTAACATCCACTTTGTTATGACCACATGGATCTCTTCGCATGAATGAGAGAGAGGTTTCTGTAAACTGAAGCTCCAGTGCTGGATTTTATCAGACGTTTCATCACGGGGCTGAAAAGAGAGCACTTATTGAAAGTTAATCTCCATCAAAACTTTTTAATAAAATCTGTCTGTGTGCAAAATCTTAGAGCGATGGCTGCAGTTTTAATGATTTAATGGGTGGTTATTTAAAAACTGAATCTCAGAGTGATGACATCATCAAGACTCAAGTTAAGATGGAGGAGTGTGGCTTTAAACCTCATTTCTTTCCGTATTTCAGGTGTTTGTGTTGAAATATATGTATCCTGGTGTGTGTATATATACTTTCCCACTGCACAGGAAATACTGTATGAATGTATCAAAATCCTAAAAATGAACATGTTAACTTGGGCCCTGATGACATCACCATCCTGAGACACGGAAGCTTTCGGCCTAAAATTTTGCACACGGAAAGAAATTAATCTGGCGATTTGAATGAGATTAACTTTTAATAAGTGCTGTCTTTTCCTTTAATATCATACTGCAGCATTTTTAAATCAAGTCTCCCTCTGCCATATCTATACAATATGTACGATTAGCATAGATAAAGCTTTCATCACATTTCCATGTTCGAAAAGAAGAGCTGAGGGAGGGAGAAGGAAGAGATTCGGCTGAATTTATGAGAAACAAGTCAGAAAAAATTTCTTAGAAGAAAGACTGAGCTAACGTGTGAGTTTAAAGGCAGTATTATCAAAATGGAATGACGTCGATGCACTTATTATACCTCCGCCCACCACTGTGATCCCAGGGCCATTGTACTTGCGTCTGTCCGAACTTCCTCCTCGTTACTCACCATTAAAGGAACTGGTAAAGTTTTAAAGGTCATAGGACAAGGGTCAAATCCTGATTGCACACTGCAGGCTGAACATCTGCACAGATTTTGACCAAACTTTCACCTGTTACTCACCACTGAAGGCCCATGAACTGGTTCTAAGGTCAAGGTCACACGAGGTCATCTAAGAAAAATATAGTGCAGGCCGAACGGTTGCATGGATTTGGACCAAACTTTCACCAGTTCCTAGTTACTGGATACCCATAACCTGGTACAAAGGTCAGAGCCACAGTTCAAGCACGCACTAAAAAATGTTTACGGCAGAGGCAAACCAAGTGACGCATTGCGCCAAGTACTTCTGTGTTTCATTAATCCATATTTCAGAATTCTGTGATGGCCTGGCGAGCTGTCCGGGGTGTACTCTGCCCTCGCCCAGAGTCGGCTGAGATGGGCGCCAGCCTCCCCGCGACCCTAATTTGGATTAAGCGGTTCAGAAAATGACATGGCATGACATGACATATTTCAGAATTGGGTTTAATAAGAAGGACGCTTTTTAATCTGTTGGCGTGTAATCATCCCATCATAACCAGTGTTCGTTCTTTAAAAATTACTTCCAATGCCTCACGAGTGTGAGAGGGAAAAATAAAACATCAGTAGATGGCCCTAGTATGCTTTTTATGCATATTCCTTGTTACACAACAGCTACCAACCAGGAAGCAGGAGAGTCACCACATGCTTCCTCCGATGCACATGATGCCAGTCAACCACGCTTTTTAAATTTATCAACACGCGTTTTATTTAAGCTGCTGCTCAGCCCTCGGCCAGAGTCGGCTGAGATGGGCGCCAGCCTCCACGCGACCCTAATTAGGATTAATCGGTTCAAAAAATGAATGAATGAATAAACTGCTGCTCATGTAACATCAGGAGCCACACAACACACTTACAAATGCACAGGGGTTTCATACGGATGGAGCAAATGCTGAATATGTGAATGTGAACGCTCTTAAAAATTCTGAATGTGCACAAGCTCTTTTCGATGCAATGATCCATCAGGATCATGAAAGGAAAGGTGACTGCATGGTGTCATTTTCCTTTTACAGTAACGTGTGTGTGTGTGTGTGTGTGTGTGTGTGTGTGTGTGTGTGTGTGTGTGTGTGTGTGTGTGTGTGTGTGTGTGTGTGCGCAGAGGAATTAAGACACAGCATGCCTAACTTGGCCCCACGCACCAGCCTGCGCTCACTGGAGGCAGTGAGAAACAGCCGCAGCATGGAGGCTAATCTGCACAGTTCAGGCAGCCGCATGTCCTGCCTGCCCCAGTCCCCTACAGGTCGGTACCCAGCATCCCCTGCTAACCTCACCCTCATCCACAAACCCAATTGTGGGACAGGTGGATGATTGTCATCCCTCCTTCAGACACCCTCAGTCAAGTTGATGCAACCTTTTATTTATCATTATTTATTTATTTTTATATAAACCTTTTTAAAAAGTGTTTATTTAGTGTTTCGGTCACTCACACCACATCATTGACTGGCTGGTTTGAGCCCTGAACTTGGTTGCTCTAGGATGACGGTACACCATTGATTACCATGATCACTGCACCACAATACTGTGCTACTTTTTTTATTACTTTATGATGACATCATCCTTGTTTGACTACCAGCCACAAGCATCTCAAAGCATCATCTGCATTTTTTTATGTGAACACCATAACCTTGCACCAGTTATGATGGTGTTCATGGCCAAAATCTGGCACATCATTTAATTGTAGTGCCACAGAGGTTTGGAAAAAATTCAAGAGCTGGGTTGCTTTTTTACATTTTTTTTTTTTTTTTTACATTTATTTTATTCTGAAGAAGGGTGAGTTTAGATGTACTGTATCTCTCTCTCTTTCTCATTCTCTCTCCCACCCCCCTCCCCCCCCTATCGGTCTGCTCACTGTTTCTCACTCTTTCTGTGTGATGCCTGTCTTTCTTTTTCTCCATGTACCCTATATGTCTATATATTCATTCGTTTATTTTCTAAGCCGCTTAATCCTAATTAGGGTCGCGGGGAGGCTGGCGCCCTTCTCAGCCGACTCTGGGTGAGGGCGGAGTACACCCTGGACAGCTCGCCAGGCCATCGCTGGGCCAACACACACAACCATTCCCTCTCACACCTAGGGACGATTTGAAACAGCCAGTTAGCCTACTGTGCATGTTTCTGGAGTGTGGGAGGAAACCCATGCAAACACAGGGAGAACAAGCAAACTCCACACAGAAACGAGCCCAGGCCTTCTTGCTGTGAGGCGGACGTGCTAACCACTCTGCCACCATGCCGCCCTCATCTCTATATAAATAAAGTAATTTGTGTAAAATATCCATCCACTCTCTACAATATCTATCCATTAATCTTCATTTCTGAAACTGGGGTTATTCTTTGCCTGTTTTTCCTTTATGAGCATGGGGGCTGTATCTACTTCCTTTCAAACTTTCAACTTTTCCCTAAATGAGTTTAATCATATTTTACCTGCATATATATTTTATTACATGCTAGAAGGACAGTCAAAGGGCTCCCAAGTGGCGCATCGACAAGGTGCATGACTATCAACCCAGAGATCGCAAGTTCGAATCTGGGTTGATGCCACAGCCATCCGTGACCAGGAGTCCATGGGAGCTAATTGGCCGAGCTCTCACGGGAGGGAGGGATGGCATACACTCACTTCCCTATCACTCACAACGATCACCAGCCAATCATGGGCATCTGTGAGCTCATTCATACAAGGGGGCGGATAGCGCTTTCCCTCCAAGTGTGTTAGGCCGCCCCCAAATACAGTTCGAAAAGAGGCGGGCGGTAGCATCGCATAGGGCAGTGGTGGCATAGTGGTTAAGGCGGTGGGTTACTGATCCAAAGGTCAGCGGTTCAATCCCCACTGTCACCACTGTTGGGCCCTTGAGCCAAGGCCCTTAACCCTTAATTGCTCAGTTGTATCAAAAAAATGATCATTGTAAGTCGCTCTGGATAAGAGCGTCTGCCAAATACTGTAAATGTAAATGTACTGCAAATGCATGTCACGGAGGGGGCGTGTGCTTGCTTGCGCCCCTCCCTGATTGGTGTTGGTCGTGTGATAGGGAAGGCAAAAAGTTAATGGGCGGGAATTGGAAACGACTAAATTAGGGAGAAAATGGGGAAAACAAATCCAAAAAAAAAAAAAAATAGAAGGACAGTCAAAGAATGAAAACCTGCCTCAAGCCAAAGAAAAACACGACAAAAAAGTATACATCACCCCCTGCTGGGCCTACTGTAATACCACACGTCACATTTTATCTCACACTGTTAAAGAATCTGTAAAGAATTCCTATATGTAAAGTTGGGTCCACATTACCACCAGGATCTAATGGAGTGTTACCCCGTCCCTCTGAGAAAAGATGCTAAATAACTAAACAAGCGATGATAATAACATAACCTCTTGTCTTTTAATAACGTGTGCAGGTTAACATCTCTCTCTCTCTCTCTCTCTCTCTCTCTCTCTCTCTCGCTCTTTCTCTCTCCCTCCCTCTCCCTTCCACTCTCTCATTAGGTTGAACTCTGTCTGCGCTCTGTGTCTCACCCTGTCTGTGCGATGTGTTTAAAATTTTAGTGTCCCTAAATGAATTGAATTATTTGTATAGTGCTTTTAAAAAAGATTTGGAGAGATGTTTATAATTCCTAGACATCAGAACATTTAAAGTGCTGACTGTCGCTTGCTTTCGTAGTTGTGTCCACCACCCGATTACGAGGCAGTGCCCAGTCCCTGCTCTTGCTACGGGCTCCTGTGAAGGCTCTCAGCCCTGTAGGCAGCATGGCTGCAGTGAGACAGCCTGCGAGAGGGACTGCCGGCACTCAGGGACACGTTCCAGGAGCACGGAGGGTTCAGTCACCCGGGCCTTCCAATAGAGCAGCTTACTCTGCAGGACGGACTGCTACTTCGGGGCCAAAACAAGCAGTTGGCAGGAGCACTGCTCCAGCTTCCTCAAAAAGCAGGCTTGCCCAGACCCCTAGAAGGTATTTTTTATTTGAAAGCAAAAGGAAGTCTATAAGTTTAGGTACATAGTAAAAATTTATTGCAGTACACACTGATCAGCCATAACATTAACACCACCTCACTGGTCTGTGGCTAGACAACCCCATGCGCTACATGCTGCAAGGTACTGTGTTTTCTGACTCTTTTCTATCATAGTGAGCATTAACAGTTTCTTCTGTGGGATCTGACCAGACATTATAGCCTTTACTCCCCACATGCACCATTGAGCCTCACTGATTGTCCTTCCTTGGACCAGCTTTGGTAGGTACGTACTACTGTATACCAGGAACAGCCCACTAGACCTGACGTTTGGAGATGAATAGACCCAGTCAGTGTTGCTCTTTTCAACGTCACTCAGATCCTTACACTGGTGCATTTTTCCTGCTTCCAACACATTATATACCTGACTACTTTCTGCCTAATATATCCCACTGCATGGCAGACGCCACAGTAACTAGATAACCAATGTTATTCACTTCACCTCTCAGTGGTCATTATGGTTTTAATGTTGTGGCTGATCAGAGTATAGTGCAATATACTGTGGTGCTTGAAAGTATGTGAATCTTTCTGCATAAACATCATTTAAAACATCTTCATATTTTCATACAGGTCCAAAAAGTAGATAAAGAGAATCTAATTAAACAAACAGAAATATTTCACCTGGTCATTTATTTATTAAGGAAAATGTTCCTGGATTACGTACTTCTATTACATACAAAACACTGCCTAATGCAGTAATAACTGTTACTAAACATTTTGGTAACTGTTGATCAGTCCTTGGGGAGATCGACTTGGAGAGATTTTAGTTCATTCCTTACAAAACAATTTTTGGAATGTTGGTGGGTTCCTTGCTCACAACATTTCTATTGGATTACGGTCAGGACGTTGCCTTAGCCGTTTCGAAGCATTGCATTTATTTATGTGTATCCATTCTTTGGTGTGTCTTTAGGGGTGTAATCTTGCTGCATGACCCACTTCCTCTTGAGATTCAGTTCACAGTCAGACATTTTCCTTTAGAGTCCACTGGTATAATTCCGAAAATATTGCTCCATCAACGATGACAAACTGTCCTGGCACACGTGCAGAAAAACAGACTAAAGCCATGATACTACCTCCATCATGTTTCACAGATGGAATAAGGTTCTTATGCTGGAATGCACTGTTTGCTTTTTTTCTAACAGAAAACTCATTTAACCTTAAAGTTCTGTTTTGGTCTAATCTGTCCACATTTTCCAGTAGCCTTCCGGTTTGTGCATGTGATCTTCAACAATCTATAGAAGGGCAGCAATGTTTTTTGGTGAGAAGTGGCTTTCTTCTTCAACCCTGCCATGCACACCACTTTTGTTC
This sequence comes from Neosilurus mollespiculum, assembly GCA_030014195.1. Taxonomy (NCBI): domain Eukaryota; kingdom Metazoa; phylum Chordata; class Actinopteri; order Siluriformes; family Plotosidae; genus Neosilurus; species Neosilurus mollespiculum. The sequence continues at coordinate 10,985,191 of JAQMYF010000016.1, forward strand.
AGTATTCTCCTGATGTTCAACTCAAGAACATTAACTTTAACCAATGTGAGAAAGGCCTTTAGTTGCTTCTTTTTAGACATCCTGGACTATAATACACCTTACTCTTGGACTGATCTACTCGAGGAGGGTAACAACGGACTTGAATGTCCTTCATCTGTCTGAAAATGAACTGGTGGGAACCAAATGGTTTTGTAACCTTTTTCAGCCTTGGGGAGCATCAACAACTCATTCCTTTTGTCCATGCCATGATAATTTTCTACACACATTTGTTGTGAAGGTCAGACTTTGACAGATCTTTGTTTTTTTTTGTTTTTTTTATAAACCACAGTATTTGTTCACATCTGATTGATATCCAATACAAATGAAACATGATTTTAATTGTATCCTCCGCAAAGTGTAGCGGATACTGTTTTCACAGGCTGTCCGCCACAGACACTTCTTGTTAACATTCTAGCAGTTCCGGGTCTTTGTGGATTTATATTATTGTTAAATGGTCCCTATGGCACGTCTTATCGAAACTGGGTCACCTTGACCTAATTTCAAGGTCACAGGGGCCACATGAAATATGCATGTGGTCAAGTAAAAATTCAGATATGTAAAATTTAGCACGGGCGTGTGTATTTATTGCAGATATACCTATGAACATGCCTGTTAACCTTGAAAAGTCTCTAGTTTTCAAGGTCACAGAGGTCAAGGTGAGCAAACATTGACATGCACTCCAGCATATCAAAATCCTAATTGATTTGCTTTTATTTTATATCAGGCATTACCCAATGGCATACCCTATCGAAACTGGGTCACCTTGACCTAATTTTCAAGGTCACAGAGATCAATTCATCAAAAGCACTCTAGTGTTATCACTCTAGAGGGTGAAGTTTTTGTCAAATCAGTTTCCAGTTCATACCTGTTACACTTCTTACACGTCTTCAAACCTGTTGAAACGGGGTCACCTTGACATGTGCACATGGTCATGTAAAAAGTCAGATATGTCAGATTTAGCACAGGATTGTTTATTATTTATACCAGACATGCCTAAAGACATCTTATACCTGATTTCCATTTTGCAAAAATCAAATTTAGTAAAAATCATGATGATGATAAGTGTGCCATTGACCACATGGGAATTTCACCTAGTGTTCTATGACAGCAACGCATTTCTAGTTTTACTATTTTTTGTAGTTTTACCTTCAAATTTACTTGCTAATCCTCATTCTATAGGCACACATACTTTTACCAACCAGAGATCTGGAATATTGGATTTTCTTCAATAAATAAATGACCAAGGGTAATATTTATCTTGTTTGTGTAGACGAGTTTTTTTTAATCTACTTTCAGGACTGGTGTGAAAATCTGGTGATGTTTTCAGAAATGTGTGTGTGTGTGTGTGTGTGTGTGTGTACACAATATTGTAGATGGCGATGTTTGACAGTTTGTGGAACTTTCTGTACAAATATGACCTAAAACAAATTAATTAATTAATTAATCCATAATTCTAAATTTATTGTGCCTTTTTACCTTTTGCCTGGGCAACACGAAAGGTACCGGGATGTGCCGATTTTCATTCCGCAGGAGATTTTGTGTATGTGTCTGTCCGCAGTCCACATGTACAGTCGCAGTAAATTATTAATTCAGTTAATAAGCCATTCATTGGCTGAATCATATGTTAACATAATTAGAAGTTCAACATCGTCTTTAAGTTGGGACGGAGCATCAGTGTTCTCAGACTCTGAAGAGGTAGGTTTTTAAATTCAAGTTTCTCCACTAATGACAGTAACTAATGTCATGACAGTAATAATGTTATTAGTAGTTTTAGAGTAAACACATCATTCAGTTCACGTAACCTAACATTAGGCCCTATTATACAGCAACAAGGATCTGACATTATGTATACCAGTTAGGGCTACGCAAAATGTCAGTGAATGTGTGTTCGCTCTACCTGTCAGTTTTTGTTTGTTTTTGTTCCTATGTACTATACACTAATACAGTTATGTACTTCAGGCTCGGTGAATGTCTCTGAATTGAATATTCCCCTGAGACGTTACACCTGTGGGACTATTCAGCGCCATCATTCTCGCCTTCGGGGCATGATTGTTAAATAAATGTAGCTTTCGCCGTTGTGACTGTAATCATCTAATAATAACGGAGCTTTACAGTAAGCAATCCTCTAGACTTTTTTTTTCACTTTATTTGTGAAAGTAATTTCATTTTCTTATTCCATCTTTTTACAGCAGGTCTTTAGGAATGACAAAAACCTGTGGTCCGATAGCAGACGATTCCTGGAAGGATGGCTGTTATTAAAACTTTTGTCGTTCTCCTCTACACGCCTAGAAACCATCCACAAAACACTGTTGCCTTTAAAAACATCCTGGGGAGGGGTGAGGGGGTTGGGACCCAGGACACACCAAGGCCAGAAGAAGAAAGGCACAAAAACATGCCAACACTGGAACATTTTACTCCAGCATGAATCCTGTAACCCCCACTGCCACAGTCACCTGAGAAATGCTACCCTAAACCCTTCGAGATGATATGATCTCTTTCATCAGACTTGAAAAATGGGCTGTTTTTGTTTTTAAAATGCCAAGCTGCTTTATTTTATGATAACTGGAGAAGATGCTGGAAGTAAATATGTGATAATCTATAAAAACCTAGAACATATGTATATGTTGTTTTAACCATTAGATTTTGAAATTAGGTTCTTGGATCCTTATTCAAAACAGTCGGATGTTCTCCCTGTTTTTCCATAAATGAAGGAAAACAGTACGAGCTGTTTCAGTGGAATTTTATCCCACATACATTTTCAAGGCACAAAATTACAGTAAAACGTCTATGCAGTCTTCCATTCTCTGAAAAAAAAAAAGCTATAATAAAATTGAAGTCTGCTTCAACACTGTCTCAGTCTTCTCTTTTCTCTATTCACTTACTCACTGGCTGAACCGCTTAACCCTTCTATTAGGGTCGCGGGGAGGCTGGAGTCTATCTCAGCCGACACTAGGTGAAGGTAGGGTACACCCAGAACAGCTCATCAGATCATCACAGGGCCAACACACACACACACACACACACACACACACACACAACAATTCACACTCACACCTAGGGGACATTTGAAATGGTCAATTAGCCTAACATGCATGTCTTTGGACTGTAGGAGGAAAACGGAGTACCCAGTGGAAACCCATGCAAACACAGAGAGAACATGCAAACTCCACTCAGAAACACCTGAGCCCGGGACTCGAACCCAAGGTAAACGTGCTAACCTCTACACCAGTTAAGCTGGCTATATATATATATATATATATAGATGGAGAGAGAGCGCATGTCTGCCTCAGCAAAAAGGTCCTGAGTGTGAGTCATGGACTCAGTGAAGATGTTTCTGTCTGAAGTTTGCATGTTCTCCCTGTCCTTGTGTGGGCTTCCTCTGGATGTTCTGGTTTCCTCCCACAGTCCAAAGGCATGCACATAGGCCTAAGTGGTTGTTCAACATGCAATCTTCACACAGAAACACCCAGGGACTCAAATCCAGGATGTTCTTGCTGTGAGGTGAACGTGCTTGACCACTACACCACCGTAACACTGATCACTCAGTCATTTATCTGGACTGTAGCCTAACTCCACACTGAGCAGCATGCCAGACCATCGCAGGGCAACACACACACAACCATTCACACACCTAGGGGCAATTTAAATATTTGGACTGTAGGGGGAAACCGGAGTACCCAGAGGAAGCACATGCAAACTCCACAAAGAAGCCTGGGATAAGAGCCCAGGAGCTTCTTGATGTGAGACGGATGTGGTTACCACTACACCACCACGCCACATATGTTACAAGGCTGATAATTAATGTTGTACATTTTCACCACTAGGGGAGCCTGAGTGCCCTGAGGAAAACAGTCCTTTGGATTCAAAGCTTTTGATCATAAAGATGTTTCCCATCAATTACCAAAAAGGAAGATCACTATTAATGATTAGAATTACAAATCGTTAACCTAATCACAAAAGTGCCTGGGTCATTTTTTGTCGTTTTGAGAAAAAATTTTACGTCAAAAGCAGAATTTAGCAGATTGACATAATGTGGGTCACATGCTTCAGGAAGTTCACAATAACTTGGGCAGTTATACATTTATTAGAAAAAGAAAAGAAAAAAAAAAAAAAAGGCCATAGGGGTCCAGACCCTCCTGCTGAAAGATTTAATAGAGCAGTTCTCTCCCCATTTCTTAATCCATTCCCCAACAACTTTGTTACAGTACAATATTACATCTATTCTCTATTTACAACTACATATGCATTAAGAGAAATGTTAGTGGAATATAAACTTCATATTATAACACAATGTACAGCATTATTTGTAAATGTGCAATAACAGTTTCCAGTGCTAGCCATAAGGATGGATTTTACAATTAGTTTAAAGGGGCATATTCACTTCCCAGGTATATTAAATAAACATGAAGTAGAGTGTGGGGTGGCACGGTGGTGTAGGGGTTAGTACATCCACCTCACAGCAAAAAGGTCCTGGGTTCGAGTCCCGGGCTCGGGCGTTTCTGTGTGGAGTTTGCATGTTGTCCCCGTGCTTGTGTGGTTTTCCTCTGGGTACTCTGGTTTCCTCCAACAGTCCAAAAACCTGCATATTAGGGTAACTGACTGGTCCAAATTGACCGTGGGTAAAAATGTTAATGGTTGTGTATGTGTTGGCCCTGCAATGGCTGTTCAGAGTGTACCGGGCCTTTGCCCTGTGTCGGCTGATATAGGCTCCAGCCTCATTGTGACCCTAATAGGATTAAGTAAACGAGTACTCACTCGTTTACTTAATATAGTGCTATTTTTCAGAAATAAAATGGAATCGGTCATAAAGTCTTTTTGAACCCCTTTGCTTACTCCTGTAGGTGAGTGTCAATGACCCCTGCACTGCACAGAACCAAAACAGGATGTGGAACAGGCGAATAAGATACACTAAGCCTGTGAACTGGGGTTATTTCACCAGGAAACCTTTATATTCAAGTTTATTTGTCACATACAGGTGGCAATGAAATTCTTGGACCCAGAGGCCGCTCAATATTGCACTTAAGAAACAAATATTGCACATAAGTATAAAGTAATAATAAAACTACACAAGATATATATGTGCATAAATGAAAAAGAATGTGTGCTAACAGAAACTACTGACGTGGTTGTATTCACTGTAGGATTATATTCATCCAGACATGAATTGATGATGGAAGATAAAACACACGTGGGTATTCACTAGTGAATGCACACCTCTAATGTTTGGAGACGGTTCCGCTTGAGTTTGGGAGGTTCGGTCACTCTGACTCGGCAAGTTTTGATGTGGCGTACGTGTCGGCCCCTCAGGCCAGTGCGTGCACACACAGCACCCTGTAAGAGCTGTTAATGTCTTTATCACATGTTTAACGCGTGTTTCTGTTCAGTCAGTCATCCACTGGTCATTAATAAACAATTCCTGTAGAAGGACCTCCAGGGAGAAACTGCCTCTAAGGCCTTGTTACAAACAGCCCTGAAATACTTGGGTTATAAAAACAGACCCTGTAGGTCCTGCAGGAGATATCAGTGTAGAGTGTGTAATGATGGTTTAATGTGCTACATGGCTGTTTGGTATCTAACAGAAGCTTTAAACGTGTTCATAACAACATAATAGCTTCGGCTGTGTTTCTCTATGGGGTGACGTAAATGGCCCGGGCTCGGCGGTGAGCGAGGCCTCGCGCGCATTGTCTGCCCCCTCCCGCCCCTGTTGGCGGCGCGCAGCCTGATTGGCCCGGGCCTGCGAAAGCTTGCTCGGGGATTCTGGATGTACAGGCCGCAGATGTACTACGGCTGGAAAATAAAGCCAAAAGAGAGTTATGATGTATTGTGTACAATAAAAAGGCGTTGGCGCGACAAAAACGAATCAACGGACAAGGTAAAAGCGTCTCTATTATCACAGGATGTTCTCCAAATTTGAGCAGCGGCCTGTTTGGGCCTCGTCGGACAGCATAACAAACAAAAGCTCGCGCGAGGGCCCAGCTTAGCTAGCAGGCTAACTAACCGCGCTAACGGGTCGGGTGTTAATGTACCGAACGAGTCGAATATCAGTCGCGTTCACAGTTCGTCATTTAAGCGAGTATACAGAGTGTCAGTTTACAAACTGTAAAATCATAAATGTATCTGTACAATGACTTGTTTTGGTTTTTTCCGCCTCGCCTCTAATGCTAACTAGCATCAACTAAAATGGCGGAATCCAAGATCTAGAACTGAAGCAAAGAAACACCAGTTGGCGCCGTGTGTTCGACTTAAACACGCTGAATTCAGCGTTCTGCACTCTCGTTTGGTTTTCTGCTGGACAGTAGTGTAATTAGGAATTGTTAAGAATGTATTTTTTTTAACGTAAGGTACAAAGCAACGCCCGTATTAGCAGGTTAGCGCGCAACAGCCATGAATTCTGCTGCTGCAAAGGGCTCTGGGTAGATGCGACTAGAGGAGGGAAGGCGCGTGAGGGAGGGAGGGCGGCGGTGGGGAATAAAAAAAAAAATAAACATTAAAATATGCCAGACTTACAACAACAGTAAATATCCGAACAAGCCTAACATGGGTGTTGCAGATACCAGGCTTTTTAAATGTTCTATGGATGCTCTCGCTCTTATTTACGGACACTTCCTGTGTTTATTATAGGCGGTGCCATTACGTAATTTTGGAAATTCCCTCCACAACATTAGAGAAACTTTAGGGATTTGTCGCACTGTGTGCACACTGCAAGGTTTCTCTTTCACGTGGTGTTTTGTGACACGAGAATCTCAATCGATTCCAGACAAACTGATGAAGGTTGACCAGCTTCGGCTGAAAACTCTCAACTTTATAAAGTTTCAGTGCTGAATCAACAATGTTGAGGGTATTTTACAATTCTTGTTGTCATCAGTGTATTATTATAGGAGTATCAGAAAAAAAAAGAAATCCAAAGATATAAGTTTTTAAAATATTCTGAGGACCCCTGAATCCAGGAAAAGCTGTGACCCCTGACCGGCCCTGCTGCCAGACTTGACAGTGAAAAGGGGGCGTGTCCTTCGCTGTCAAACTATCTCATTAATCACATGCACTGAATGACAACTTTAACTTCACCTGAATAAACTTTATTTATTTATCAAACTCGAGACCACCACATTTTTCTGCTGTTCAAAGACCCAGATGAGTTGATGTTAACTAATTAATTGATTTGAGCACGTGATGGGGAATTCCATTGATTTGCATTGGATTTATGAATAACCAAAAATACCATGTGTACCGACCCAGTTAGACCGGCCAGGTCACTGGTTTTCTACGGAGCATGGGTCCAGAACGCACCCATTAACAGCATCTGATATTAATAATGCCACTTTATTTATTTATTTACTTATTTACAGGTGATACTCTTCCTGATGACAAGCCCACACGGTGTTGATTAATCCTGTCTGATTCTTTTATGAGTATTAACCATACAGTCAGCAAATGTGAAGGTATGTCTAAGTTTCATGATATGAGGGATAATAATATTTGTATCTGAATAACTGATTTTAGTTACAGGTATTCATGACTAGAACATTTCTTCTGTTTCTATTTTTCCCCTTCGTTTCGGTTGCTTTTAGCACTGTAAAAAAAAAATTAAAGAAAATGGATCAAGGAGGAGGGGTCCTAGAGCTTCACTCCCAGGATTTGAAAATGCCCCACACAATGATAATGCAAGATTTTGGTAAGGTCGAGTGCGAAATGTCTGTAATCTGCCAAGTACCATCTTCACAATGGGACTTATCGGTCTGTCTGTTTCCCTGTCTGTCCAACCATACATCCATTTGTTTACAGACATTCCCAAACACCCAATCACCGTTTACCATTATTTCCCAACATCCAATCAATGATCACTGTAATTTCCCAACACCCAGTCACTGATCACCATTATTTTCCAACATCCAATAACTGATCACTGTCATTTCTCAACACCCAATTACTGAACACCATCATTTCCAATTCCTATTTTCTTTTGAACAGCTGTAATTGACAGAATACAAAAAAAAAAAAAAAAACTGATGTAGAATTTTGCAATTAAAGAAATGATTGCAGTTACATGACAGCAAAAATATTAACCACAAAAATTCCTGAAGAAATTTTAAAATGTGGCTGCTGCCGGAAAATACGTGAACACTGGCGTGCTGAACTGTAGAACACAGAAAATTCCTCACAGTTTACACAGGTTTCTCAGTAGCTGTGATAAAGGTGTTGAATCAAAGAATCAAAGCATTTATGCTCTAAATGTAACCATTATTGTGGGGTTTAAGCCGAGCTCTATACCAGGGCCATTCAATTAATTTGGAATGAGGGCCGGGTCATGAAAACAATCCCAAATGAGGGGAGGAGAGCAGATACCTCGAAAGGAGATTGGTCCGCTACAACGGGATGTGACAAAGGGAGGCGGGGAAAACGTGGTGAAAAAACAGTCTGTGTGTGTGTGTGTGTGTGTGTGTGTGTGTGGTGGTCTGAAAACCAATCCAATTGTAGGCAGGTGATATTTCCAGGTATTTAACAGTTTTCAATTGCCATGAATGTGAGATGTAATAGAGTTGTGAGACTGAACCATCCAAAAAGTATTAACTTCAGAATTTTATATATTTAATCATATATATATATATATATATATATATGTGTG
>JAQMYF010000016.1:11014682-11027554 GCA_030014195.1 Neosilurus mollespiculum
TATAATTGTCAAAATATTTAATGATGCAGTTAGTTGTTTTATACTGTTTTCTCGATTTTATATGTCTGTGCATGTAAAGATCCATTTAACAGACTACATTATGAAAATTATTAAATGTTTATATTATTTAATGCAGCGTTTTAAAACAACAAAAAGAAATGTGTGCAGACCACAGTGATTTTATTTCCCAGCCAAACAATTAAAAAGAAAACAAACTAAAAATAAAATAAAAAACCAGCAGAAAGCACATTTCCCTTTGCTAATGTTTTAAGTAGAACCTTGAATCAGTGCCCGAATGTTATGGGCAGTTTTGTTTGCGATGTCATTGGGCTGAAAGTTGGTTGGTTTGTTTGTTTGTTTATTTATTTATTTAAAATAATGTTGCTAAGTGTTTGAATGAAACACAAAACAAGTGTCATTGAGTTTCATTTACTAGCGGTGCTCCCAAGCTGAGCACCATAATCATGGAATATGGTTTGGATGGTTGTCCCATGTCTGTACGGTGTCCTCACCTCACAGAGTTGATGCTGATTGGCTGTTATGTATTGGTGACTTGCATGATGATTGTAGTAACGAAAAAAGAATTATTATTGTTATTGTTATTATTATTATTATTATTATTATTATTAATATTAATGAAACTGAAAGCCAAAAAATAGAGGTTCATACACCACTGCTCAGACTCGCACAGAATAAAAAAACACAATTTAGGTAACTGCATGAGCAGGTAAATAAATGTTCGTGGAGCAAAAAAAAAACAAACAAACAAAAAAAACAAGCTTGACAGAACATGAACTGGTTGAACAGATAATTAAACTAAAAAGACAGGTAATACAAATGAAAGTGGAAATCAGGTAGTGAAAGGGGGTGCTCCGACATTTATCACTAGAGATGTTTATTGGAAGCTGCACTTTTACGCAGTGCTCAAATCTCTATATTATACTTTATTTGTTGTTCATTTTGATCAAGGCTTTCAGGCAGTGCCTGTTTTTGCCTCACTGAAAATGTGCCATAGTGAGACACCACTGTATCAAATGTGAATTTATTTTCATTTGTATATTGTTCCATCCATTTATAAACTATTCATCTCCATGTTAAGTAATCATTCTTTAAAGCCGCATCCACACAGGAAGTGAAAAGCAGCATGTAAATTACTTCGGCACTAGACTACACACAAATCAGTTTGCCATTGAAGTGTCAGGTCTTGTTGCCTAGGTAACCCTTTTATATGCTTCCTGCCTAAAAATCTTTCCGAGTAAAACTGAACAGCCGCGAGCGAGTTCCCCACAATAAATCCATGAAAGATTCTTGTGCACCGGGAAGAGTTAAATGCACATAAATACAAAACTTAATGGAAATGCTGACCATTTCAGAAACGTGGACCCAAGCATGGCAACAACAATAAAATTGTACCCTATGGGGCCGGTGGAGTAGTGGCTAGGGTGCTGGGCTCATAATTGAGAAGTTGTGGGTTCGAATCCCCATTAGACCCCCACTGTACGAAGACCCCTGGACAAGGTCTTAACCACAAGTGTGCTGCCTTCTACACCCAGCAGCATAAATGGGTACCAGTACAAATACTGGGAACGTAACTTGCGATGGACTAGCATCCCATCTAGGGGGAGTTGAACTTGCTTCAGGCTACGGAAACCAGGGGTAAGCTCCAGCAAAATGAGCCAGTAGGCTCAGGTGCAAAAGCCCACTTTGTGTAAACTTTAACCTCTAATTGCTCATTTTGTGGCGTTCACTGACTTCACATGTTGGCTTGTGGCTCATCGCTTCCTGGGAGGATACAGCTTAAGATAATAAATTCTCATAACAGAGATAGTCTTATATAAACTGCCTGAAATAATTTCCTAGCAGTTGATAAGGTGGGGTTTTAAATGTATAGTATAATCTCGAATTGCTTTAAAGGATATTAGATTGGTCCCATGAATTGTTTCAGACTCTTTCCTGTTTGCTTTTATTTAAAATTTTAAAGAGAGGTCTCTGTTACAAATAAAAAAGTTTAAAGTTATGAAGAATAGTTCAAATACTGCTGGCAAAATTTTAAATAATTTAATTGTACTATTCTTTATTGCTTTTAAACATGACCTTGCACATAGACAGAACACAGTGAGGGCAGACGGCTACATGTAAATAAAGAAAAACGAAACACGAAGACAAGCCATATTTGGCAATGCAACCAAACTATAAGGTGAAAAAATATTTTTGAAGAATGTGTGAACGTTACTGTATTGTGTTTTTATAAAAATAAACATCACATGCTGACTATATAGGTAGATATATATTTATATAATATTTGTTAAAATATAGGTAATATATTACTATGGTACATTACTGCTATAAATTATAAACTATACACCCGTGACATTTTTGCTTTACAAAACTGAAGAATTTGGAGAAATCTGTAGCAATGTTCGAATAATTTGGAAATGGATCGAAGCTGAAGAGTCTAATGTTTTTTACAACATTTTAACAAGATGAATAAGAGAACACTCCTATAAGAAAATCGAACTTCGAATGTTTGGTTTTGTGTTTCCTTTAACAAACATTATTAATGTATAATCAGTAGGGTGGCCCCGTTTTTTTTTTTGTTTTTTTTTTTTTTCCTTCTGTATTGCACAGTCTCTTATTTTAGGGGGTTGATGAAAAAATAACCCAGTAAAAATTTTAGGCCTATAAATTAAGTCTGAGTGGTCCCCCAGAGCCCTTCAATTTTGCACATTTTGTCCAAAATTTGGCGATATTTAATCTTCTTTAACTTTATTTTCTTGATCAATAACCCGTTTAACGTCTAATCAGACAATGCAATAATAATAATATAAATAATAAAACCTAATAATACAATATGTTTTTATATATATAAAGTGTAGTTTTATTCATGATGGTATGTTTTATTAAAAAAAAATTATCTGTATATACTTGTAATTATCATTCATTAATAACATCCAAAATGGAACTTACACCATATTTTAATTATTTCATGCAAACGCAACATGTTTTGAAAAGTCTGGTTTTAGTCTCTATGCAATAAATATATTGCTGTGAAAAGCCTAATTTGTACTGTATATATATCTCAAGACAGAAATATTGAAGCTGGCCACATTTTCAGACTATGGACTCATTTGGAGTGACTAATAACTGGTAGCTTGTTCCACAGGCAGGGTATGCTGTGACCAAAGCTCCATCCCTGCATACACAAGTTATGGTTACTAATATAGTAGTCCAGATACACTGTCTGCCAGTAACAGACACAATCTGATGTGTGAAAGGATTCACCCAATCCTCACAGAATAATCTGCAACAAAAGGATGATTTCTGGATGCATCATGCAGGTTAGGTTCATTTTGTACCGATGTTTATTTTTTAATACACACAATCGTACACTACTCTGTACTACAGTCATTTATATGAGCAAATGATTCATATAAAAATTATTTACCAATATAAATTATACATAAGTAGTTATTAACATATAGGCCTGAAATTTTTACTGGGTTATTTTTTTCATTAAACCTCCTAAAATAAGAGGGTGTGCGAAAAAAAATATTGAAAAAAGTTTTTCCATATAAAAATTGGCCACCCTAATAACCAGTCTTATCCAGTAACAGTCATTCGGACTTGATCCACTTCATTCAAATTCAGACTAAACAATCTGAAGTGTTAACATGCAAGACACCAGAACAGTGCTATACGAGAGACGTGATCAGATTATTATCAGATTGTGAATTGTAAGAGCAGGAGACAGAAGTTTTCAGACAGAAAAAGGCTGTTGATTTTATTAAAATATATAAAAGCTCTTTTTTGGGCTTCTTTAATATCCTCTGGAGTGCACAATGACTACATGGAAATTCAAAGTGATTTCAAGTTCGAAATAGAGGAAAGGATTAAATGTCAAGAAACTGGAGACGCAGATTTTTTTTCTTTTTTCTTTTTGTAAGCCATAACACCTATACATGATTAGATAATTTTTCAGTACAAGCAAAATAGTGGAGTTGATTTAATAAATAAACTGCTTGTGAATTTTATAGCTTTTCATTATTACACTTCTTTCTAAATCTATCACAGTTGTGGTGAAAGTACAGTGTTTGTACATGTCAAAAAGTGAATCGTTCTTTTCATCTTGAATGTTTACTGTGAGTTTAATCTCAGTGATGTAGGATTTAAAACAAATAATTTTTTAATTAGCAAATTTAGATATCTGCTACATCGTCTGCCCTGAGCGGGTGTTCTGTTCCACCACGTTGTGACTGGGCCGTTGGCGAGTTTATGAACAATAATTTCAATTGTGTAAATTGAGACTTTTTCTTGATATAGGTCAAAATGTGATATTGCAACAAGGGAAAATACTCGGGAATAAATTTCATGTCACAACAATCAAAATGGTACAAACAAGCACATCAAATACTCATCGCTTTCACTACCTAACTCACAGAATGTGCTACTTAACATTTCTCTGCAATATTTTTACCCCTGGTATATATATTCAATTTATCTATAATTCCTTGCAATATTTCTTTTAATATTTTACAGGGTAATGAATAACTGTGTATTTAAACATAGGACATTTATAATAATTACAAAAATATGTAAGTTTTTAATGTGTAGCCCTGTTGATCATCCATACAGCAGAGGGCAAAGGATGGTACTATTGTTCTCCCTCCTTGACACAAAGCGCAAGGTACTCAGAGGTTCTTTGTCTTCTGGTCAGTTATGTAAACATGTCATGGATTTTTCTGTAATTTGGTAGACATGGATGTTAAAAAGGAAAAGAAACACGTTAGACCATCCTGCAGCTTTACCTTGGGTGATATATTGTGCAAAACAAATGTGTTACTTGCTGGGCAAGGTTTTGATGGAACGAGTAAGAGAGCTCATGTTGGTGGACGTGGGGAGACTTGCACTCTTTGTTGGCAAGCTGCAAGAATGCCCCATTGCCTCCTCAGCAGCCCGGAGAAGCAGGGTGTAGTTCACCGCGACCTCTTCTACCTTTCGTAAGAGCTGTAGCCTTTGGGTTTCCGATCGTACACCTCTTACCAAGCAAATGAATGTCTGAGTTAAGCTGCACAACACCTCGAAGCTGGCTGTGACAGCGCTTAACATTCGTGAAGGACTTTTCTCAACACTTGCCACTCTTCTACATGAGGCCCTGAACTCTTTGAAGCGGACCGCAAGTTCCTGCTTGTACTCTACCAACTTTGCTGGAGGCATGCGCGGCTCCCCGTCTATCTGTGGACTGTTGGCACACTGCCTTAAAATAGAAAGCAATTCATTTGCATCTAGTTGTGCATTTAGGAAGCCATCGGGTAAACAGAAAGTTTTTCCCTGCAGCGTCTGCACTCGTGCCATGCTTGTTTCCAAATTTCCACAGGCCCGCAGGTCAATCTCCTGTGTTTGTGGTTCCTCCTCCTCCTCTTCCTCCTCTCCACTGCAGTCCTCAGCATCAAGTACCTGCAATGTCTTGCTAACAACTGGCATTGTTCTTGAATCTTGCTGCATTCCAGGCAAGACCTGAAGGGGAATGGAATATGAAAGTTCATCTTTTTCGCTGCTCTCATCAGCAGCCTCACACTTGCGATAACAGAAACAGAAAGAGCAACATTTTTCCCTGTCCTCATTCTCTTCACTCAAACCAAGGAGAACCTCAGTGGTTCCTTCTCGACTCTGACGAATAAGTTTTTCACCCTGGATAAAGAATACTTCCTTCTTTTTGGAATCCCCACCTTGAGTGTATATGGGTTCTACTGGAGTAGGAAGTCGTAGGCCTGTAGCCCTAACTCGTTCCATTTCCTTTTCCAAGCTTTTTGTTTTGGTTGATTTAACCTCAGCATAAAGGGGTGTGTTGTCGTTATCTATTTCCCCTATGCTATATCGTCTTTGTAGTTTTTTGTACTGTGGCGCTCCGGTGCATTCTGAATGGGAGGTGCAGGTAGGTAAACAGGACATGTGTGTATCGCTGAGGTCTCTTGACTCCAGGCTTGTGGAACGGATTCGTGTGGTTTTGATCTCCAAATTTTGAGGTTGTGTAGCAGCCCCTTGAATGTGTGGGGATTTGGGTTTTGCAGGGGAGGATTTGGAGATGGCTCTCTCTCTTCCTCTATGCTCCACTGCAGAACCTACTGGAGTATCAGGGAGACGCATTGCCCTACACATCCTCTTGCAGTCACAGCTACGTCTCTGCTCTCGGGAGATGCCAGGGACTTTCTGCACTGGGCTTGTACGCAGCTGGCATGAGCATGGAGTTCCTGATGGGATGGGAGATGACCCTTGGGACAGAAACTCTCCTTGTGATGTCTTAGGCTTTAGAAGCTCCTCAAGGAATTCAAGTTCATACTGTCTTACTTTCTGGAGCTGTGCACGACGTTCATCTGTCTCCCGTCGCAGGCGGGCAGGAAATGTAGCTGAAATAAGATTTCTAATACTTAGAAATGGAGCACTACGCTGGGACTTTGCTTTGTTGTTTGCTTGCTTCTTATATTCTGCTCCAGGAATGGTTGCCCCCTTTTCTCCACAGCTCAAAACATGTGTTGTGTTTACTAGGACTGGCAAAGTTTTAGTGTTTTTCTGTGGCTCAGAAATGACTGTACATTTAGAGCTCTCTGTAGGAACCTTGGGTGCATCTTTCCCTTCCATTTTCACAGGCACCACTGGAGAGTACTTTGCTGATGGCAGAACCTTTGTCTTAGCTAAGTCAGCATTCCTAACTGTGCTGTCTTTGTTGCTAGATAACTTTAATCCTTTAGCACAGAGTTGCTCATCACCACTGGGAGAAGGTGAGTGCAACACTACCTTTTGGGTAGGTGGGTCCTTCACTCGCAGTTGTGGCCCTGGTTCTGATCGAACCGGGCATGTGCAGAACAAATCATCAACTGGAAGTAGACCCTTGGAACTTGAAGGCTTATCGGCATCAGTTGAGGCAGCCTCAGCATCTTGGCTTATCTTTGTTGGAGAAATCTTGGCAGAACCATTTTTGTCCACAGGCAAGGTTATAGGTAAGGCTTTATTGGTAGTTTCTGGTATTGTGTGTCTAGGGCTTTTCTCTTTGACATTTTCAGAGATATTAGAGCTTAGTTTACCATCTTTCGAAGACGATAATCGCTCCTCTTTTTTTACCTCAGAGCTGTCACCCTGTTTAGGACTTTTTAAGCCCTCCCCTGTCTGTGGAGCATGTTCTACAGTGCTCTCTTTAGCTTTCTCTGAACCTTGTTCCTTCTTTAACTCATCTCCAGCCTTACACTGCTCCACGGAAGCTCTAGAGAGTGCTTTGCCTTGACTAGAACTGATTTTTAAGGGCACAGTTTTACTAAGGATCACAGACCTAGGGGGGCAACTGCCACGGATTTGACCCATAGAAAAAGCCCCTCCTCCAATTGCTTGGGTTGTGCAGCCTGGAATTGTCAATGGGAAGTCACGACGACTAAACACGCGTTCCTTGTTAATGTGGTGGGCCAAAAGGTAGGTCTGATTTTGATGGTGTTTCATGGCAGAAACCATTTCTGACACATCGGTTAACTCTGATGAGTTGGTCTCATGGCCGGAGTCGAGTGAAGACTCTGGTGTAATGGCTGCGAGAACAATCAAACCTGCAGAAGAACAGAAAACAGGACACAATTAGGGTCATGTTTCACACACTTTGGGTGAGCAAAGTCAGCAATGAGCCTTAGCTAGCTAATGATGCCATATAAATTACACCAGTTTCCTCAGATTTCACAGTTAAATAAATCCTATGAATTTGAAGTGCAAGGTGTGTTTGCCAGGCACAATTGGATTATGACAACTTAAGATAATTATGATACTTATGGCATGTATTAAAGAGATAAGGGATTTTTCAGGGTTTCAGAATTCTTTTTCAACATGATCCCATGCACAGATCACCTTTAAAATGTAATGGTTTTTTACTTATACCACGCCCTATTTTGGAAAAGAAATTTATCCAAATCAGTGCAATACATTTTGAGTTATCTTGCACACAAACAAACAGACAGACAAGCTGGCCTGGCGGAGGTAATTATCATTACATTTAATAATGAAATGTTTGTACGTTTATATATACTGTATATCCAAATATCAATGCACCGTTTAAACCTAATGCCTTAGTACAGCCAAATCATAGAGGTTTGTTACATGCTTTCATATTTTAGATTTTAGTATATTTTAAATGAATCCATAAAACAGATGTATGCAAGATGTAGTTTTTGGACATAGTTCTTGAACTTATCAAGAAGTACTTGGTATGTCCACCTGCTGTCTGTGGAGTCTGCTGCTGCTGATGAGGGTAGTCCTCTGATGCAGCTAGTGCCTCCAGTGCCTGCAGAGTGGACACTAAAGCATCATCTAACTCCTGAGCATGGTCTCGCACTGTCCTTGGGGCCACATTATCAATTAATGTCACAGGTACTTTCTCTTCAGTGTCTGCCAGAGGTGCTACAGCTGTGGTAGCACTAGGCGTAGCAGCTGCTTTACGATTCTTTTTAGCATCATCCTCATCTGAGCTGTTATCTCGAAACCCTGGAGGAGGTGCTGCTATTGCGGGAGGAGGAGGTTGCAACTTTCCACCTGCATCCTCAATCTCTTCATCCTCTTCATTTCCAGGAGGAGGAAGAGCCATGAGATCAACAGCTCCACCTTCACAGGAGACACAGCCATTTGTGTATTGTGAAGCATGCTTCCTGGAGGTGGCTTTTTCTGTTGTCACACCCCCAGCCTTAAGCTTTTCCTTGCAAGAATCACAGAAGAATCTCCCTGTTCGCTTTGAGTTCTCCATTGTTTTTGCCCTGCCTCTGAAACCTGAGCTGTCTGGAGTTGGGCTCTCTGGATCAGCCAATGAGTCAATGCTTTTGAGGGTGGGATCGGACTTGGCACGTGAGCGGTTCTGGGACTTGGATATGAAGTTCTCGTTGATATCCAGCTGCTCCTCTGCCTGCATTTGAAGCTCCTGGAGCTGCTGCTGCTCTTTCAAATGTATGTGACAGAGGCCGAGATGTTGTGATGATGGTGGTGCTGCTGATGTTTTCTGTGACACCTCTTTGGATGACCCCTCTCTCTCTTCGCGTCGACTGCTACTTGACACAGAGGCCCCAGAGCGGGATTGAGGATGGGGGCTTCTGAAATCTGAAGAACATAACCATCAGAAGAATTGAAAAGGCAAAAGTGACATGATGGATGAGCGTGAGTCCAGATGGGAAAAGCAGAGGCTGAGGGAGACCACAGATATGAAGACTGAAGAAAAGTCTTTGGGAATGTCATGTGTTGTGGTCATCCTCATTGGCAGATCAGAATAAATGGTGATGGCATCCAATGTATGGTTGAATAGTATGGATGTATGTTCTTAGGTCAGCGTAATGAACATATCCAGAATGTGGTTGCAATTGGGAACAGAAAATGGAGCAAACATCCATGGATTATTTGGAAATGAAGATGAAAGGATCAAGAACAGCAAGAAGAAATGAGTGATTCTCATAACTAATTCAAGTCTAAGACAGATTTATAGAAACCATTTCCAATCATACAATTTCAGGCAGTATTGTATGACAACTTACTGAGGAGTATATTTTTCCCTTTTATTAAAGCTGCTGTAAGTATTTCCTGCTAAAACCCCTCAGACAGCCTTTAACCCCTCAGACATCAGGCTGTCGGGGTATTGTCATGGCCTGGGTCTGCGTCCATGTTTAAATTTTGTCTTGGCAGATCTTTTCAAAAATTTGCATGCAGGTTTCTACTGGTATGTAGGTGGACATAGGCTTGACATTCTCTTTGTTTGAGCTTTGACCTTGTCATAATGACCTTGACCTTGTACATTTTGTCCGGACTACTTTTCAAGAACTGCTGAGTGGATCATTCTGGAATTTTAAACGCAGGTGTCCATTGGTATGTTGGTGTGCATAGGCTTATGAGTTTCTCTGTTTGACCTTTGGCCTTATCACAATGACCTTGACCTTGTACATTTCTTTCCAGACTATCTAGAACTACTGGGCATCTGAGGGGTTATGCCATATCTGATGGATATTTATTATTATTATTATTATTATTATTATTATTATTTTGTGTAGTTAATTATGTAGATCACGTATACAAGCCCTTTGTGTGGGAATGTGTGTGTGCATCTA
The DNA here is from genome assembly GCA_030014195.1 of Neosilurus mollespiculum. Classification (NCBI taxonomy): domain Eukaryota; kingdom Metazoa; phylum Chordata; class Actinopteri; order Siluriformes; family Plotosidae; genus Neosilurus; species Neosilurus mollespiculum. The sequence continues at coordinate 11,024,792 of JAQMYF010000016.1, forward strand.
TATATACATATATTTGTGTAAACAGCCATGGAAAAATTTAGAGACCACTGCAAAATTCAGTTCGCAGGTTTCTATTTGTAGGTACTGTATGTGTTTCAGTGACATAGACACTTTCAACATAAACATGTCTTATTTCATGACCTACTGACATTTCCCCCAAATTCCACTTAGAATGTTGTCAGTTAGAGCATTTAATTACACAAAAATAGCAAAGTGGAGAGTCACTCATAGAGTGCAAGTACCTCCGCCAGGCACAAATGGATGATGGTGACAAGCGCATTGATTAACTGGAAAAATCTGCCTAAGGCTGCAAGTTTTTAATATCTTCTTCTTCTTCTTATTATTATTATTACTCATTATTTTATTAGTTATAATGAAATGTCTCCCCCTAGTGGCCATCTGATGAACATTCATTTACATATTATTTACACAATTATTCACCTTAATAGTTTTTTTTACAGTTATTCACCGTAATTGTGTTTTTTAAAACATGATCACATGCATGGTTCACCTCCAAAGTTTAATGGTGCGTATGTTTTTGAGTTATATTGCACCACAAACAAACTAACTAACACACCAGCACAGGTAAAAACAACCTTCTGGCAGATGCAGTGTTTTCATACCTTGAATAATGCACAGAAATCACGATCATATTTAATTCTAAACCAAAATACTAATGTTTAAACTTCACATGAGTTCAGAAACCAATATTTGGTGAAATAATTCAGATATTTTAATCACAGCTTTCATGTGTCTTGGCATGCTCTCCATCAGTCTCTCACATCACTCATGTGTGACTTTATATCAACTTTGTTGCAAAAACTCAAGTCAGGTCAGCTTTGTATGAATGCTTTTGACCTTCCATCTTCCTGTTTATCACATTCCACTGATCCTCCACTGACCAAAATGATCTTCGACTCTGAATATGATCTTGATTTCTGTGCATCTTTTTATTATTATTTGCCAAGTTATTTTCTGCAGTTGACTGCTCTAAGTGACAGCTGTCCCTAGGTGTAAATCTGACTGTGTGTGTGTGTGTGTGTGTGTGTGTGTGTGTGTGCGCGCGCATTGGTCCTGTGATCAACTGGTGAGCTGTTCATGGTGTACCCCACTTTCACCCAGAGTCGGCTGAGATAGACTTCAGCCTCCCTATGACCCTAGTAGGATAAATTGATTTAGAAAATGAAATGAATGAAAATGTAACTTATAGGAAGCTCAGTAGTGCCTAAATCAATATATTACGCTAGTTATTAGGGTCGCGGGGAGGCTGCACATTAGGCTAATTGGATATTCTCGTGTGCCCCTGGGTGTGAGTGTGGATGGCTGTGTGTATGTGTGTGTGTTGGCCCGGCTACGGTCTAGTAAGCTTTTCAGAGTGTAACCTGCATTCAGCCAGGGTTGGCTTAGATGCGCTCCAGCCTCACAACTATATATAAAAGATAAAGCGGGAGAAGATCAACCATGTCCCTATAGGTATACTGACTCAAATCTCCAATGTAAACTCTCAGACATGCACATTTCAACACAAGTTTAAGATTTACTTATAAACCACATGATTTCAGTGCAACAGGCACTTTTAAGGACATTAACCAAAAAAGTCTAGTTGAGTGTAATGAGAGTTTATTTGCAGAGTTTACTTGAGAGTTTATTATTTGAAACAGCAGTTCTGGATCACAAATGTCGATATTTTGTATGATCACCTCCGGAATCACACACAGCTTAAATTCTGTTTGTGTGTAGTGTCTGCTGCTGATTCCAGCCCAAACCTTGATATCATAGTGATCTCACGTCAGAACATTAGCATCTACATAACACTCATCCCATCTATGCCAAACTCACACTTTATTAGCAACACTTAAGTTGAAATAGGATTTGTCAGAAAACAGGTCCCTGTTGCAACTGAGGACATTCCAGCCCTGGTGGGTTCTTGCCCATTGCAGATGCACACACTCACATGGATGCCGGTGGCGTGAACCTGCTTCAGTTTGGGTGCTGATTCTGTTCTGGTGACGACCTCTGGTCTGTGTGGCAGTAACTGTAGCTGGACGGAAGTGATGGTGAAGGTGTTGGAGACAAGCATGTGGTCAGTGTTTGGTGCCGCCTGTATCATCATACCGTCTCCACAGCCTTGAAATCGTGGATACGTTGACGTGTAACGCTCTTGCGGCTTGCCTCTGTGACATTCCGCCAGTAAGCATCCCAGTGGCTCTTTCTCTCATTCTGATGTAATCGTACCATGATTGGATGTTGTGTCAAGACAAAGCCAAAGCGTATTTAACTTGGATATTATCGTGGTAGATATCATCCAGTTTCAGAAGGATTCTCTACAGAGTTGTACTTATAAAAAAGGATGTGCAAAATGGATCTTTGTGTGTAATCAAGCAGAAAAAGAAAAACAATAACAGTGGCTAACTTGAATTATAATTGGGGGCAGACGTGACCTAATGGTTAGAGAAGCTGCTTTGGGACAGAAAGGTCGCTGGTTCAATTCCCGAACAAAGAAATATATGTGGCGGTGGGGGATTCAGCTGCACCTTTCCTTCCTCCACCTTTATGGCTGAAGCGCCCTTGAGCAAGGCACTTAACCCCCACCTGCTCTTTTGGCGCCCCAATGTGTGCCCCAATCTGCTCTTAGTGTGTGCTCACTGTTTACTTGTGTGTGTGTGTGTGTGTGTGTGCTCACTTTGGATGGGTTAAATGCAGAGGTATTAATTTTCCTTGTGGGATTATTACAGTGTGTGCGTGTGTGTGTGTGTGTGTGTG
>JAQMYF010000016.1:11027654-11048709 GCA_030014195.1 Neosilurus mollespiculum
AAAAGGGGGTCCAACCCGTTACTAGCATGGTGTACCTAATAAAGTGGCCGGTGAGTGTATATATATATATATATATGTATATATATATATATATATATATATATATATATATAAATTTTTCATGTTGCGTTGGAAGTTTGAGTCAGTACATAGGACACTATAGTAATGACGCAAATGATTTCAGCTGTTTAAAATTTTTAAACAGCTTTTTTCTGGCTTTCCAGATCTATTCAGACCCAAAACATCACAGCATGTAGTGCTTCACAGTCATACAGATGAATCTACGGTTGTACAAACCATGAAACATCAGTCTGATGCATTGCAATATTCTCTGAAGTACGGGGCTTCGCTCTACTATTACAAATATAAATCTAGTAGGCTACACATAAATTGAAATTTCTTCAATCTTGTGTACAATTAAAATATTTCCTTCATAGGTCTCAAACATTCCTGTGAAGTGATTCTCTCTTCAGATGACATCCTCTACTTGAAATCAACCTTAAAGGAAAATAAAATGCAGGGTTTTGCACCGAGTGGAGGCACGATCAGCATTCCAAACCACTCTTCCACTCCAAGGATATGCACTTTAGGCTGATTGGCTGTTCCAAATTGACTCTAGGGTGTGGATATGAGTGTGAATGGTTGTGTGTGTTGCCGTGCGATGGTCTGGCGAGCTGTTCAGGGTGTACCCTGGCTTCGCCCAGTGTTAGCTGAGATAAGCACAAGCCTCCCCACGAATCTAGAAGGATTAAGTGGTTAAAATGAATTCACACATGAACTGAACACAATAAAAGAATCCTGCCCGAAGAATCCAGTTTGCTGGGTCAGCTGACTGGTGACATCTCCATTCAGTGGATCAATAGACGTCACAGCCAGACCCATGAAGTATTTCTTCAGATTTTTTTTTGCTTGACTGAAATTATAGGGAAGATGTTGATGTTTCTAAGTGGTAAAACTCAGTTTTTTGGGGTTTGGTAAACTGAAATTCTGATCTTTCCTCCAGTGTATTGTAATGTTAACCATATATTTCTATTCTTTTAATGTTGAAAAGACTGGAGTCAATTCCGACAGACTTCATGCAAAAAGCTGACAGGGGTACACGCAGAACAGGTCGGTGGTCCACTGCAGAGCTAACACTGCCACAAACAATTGCACCTAGGTGCAATTTAGAGTAGCCAGTTGACATAATGAGTATGTCTTTGGAGTACCCGGAGGAAACCCATGCAAGCACAGGGAGAACATGCAAACTCCACATAGAGAGGCTGAACCCTGAACCTTCTGGCTGTGAGACAGCAGTGCTAATCACTGAGCCACTGTGCCCCCATCAATTGAAACTCCCCTTCACCCCAAAAAAACACCACTGCCACATTATCTCCCTCCATTTTTACTCATTTATTCATTTATTTGCAGAACCGTTTTATGCTACAAGGGTCATGGAGAGGCTGGAGCCTATCTCAGCCAACAGTGGGTGAAGGCAGGGTAAACACTGAACAGCTCATTAGTCAATCGCAGGACCAACACACACACAACCACTCACATTCATACCTAGGGGCATTTAGCTTAATGTGAGCTTAATGTCTTTAGACTGTTGGAAGAAACTGGAGTACCAGGGGGAAACCTGCGCAAGCACGAGCAGAACATGCAAACATCAGACAGAAATGCCCGAGGCTATGACTCGAACCCAGGACCTTCTTGCTGTGAGGCAGACATGCTAACCACTATGCCACTGTGCCGCCCTACTCCATTTTTATTTATTTTTTGTAACTCGGAGAGTAGCACCACCGCACCACACTTACTGAAATGTATTTAATTATTTATTGTGGCGTTGAGAAAGGGCAACATGGTGGCATAGTGTTTAGCACGTCCACCTCACAGCAAGAAGGCTCTGGGTTCAAATTCCAGGCTGTATGAAGTTTGCATGTTCTCCTCGTGCCTGTCCCTGTGCTTTAGTCTCCTCCCACAGTCCAAAGACATGCTTGGTTGGTTGGGGGGGGCTTTTACACCCAAGCTTAGTGGTTCATAGTGTGCTTATCCCCGGTTTCCATAGCGTGAAGCGACTAGGAGTTCAACTCCTCCTGGATGGGACCGTAGTCCATCACAGGTTACCTTCCCAGTATCTTTTACTGGAACCCATTTATATGGTGGGTGGACAGAGGCACACTTGTGGTTAAGACCTTGCCCAGGGGTCTTCGCACTGTTGGGATTCAAACCCACGACCTTCTGATAATGAGCCCAGCACCCTAACCACTATGACACTGGCTCCAGAGACATGCACATTAGGCTAACTGGCTGTTCCAAATTGTTCCTAGGTGTGAGTGCAAGTGTGAATGGTTGTCTGTGTGTTGCCCTGCGACAGTCTGAATTGCTGATAGTGATAGGCTCCAGCCTCCCCGCGACTCTAATAGGAGTAAGCGGTTTGGCAAATCAGTGAGCTGAGATGTGTAATTGAGGGCGGAGTTTGATGCTTGTGCATGTGTGTTTCACATTGACTGTGCTTTGCATGTGCATTACGGCTTCATAAATCTGAACTTTACTTTGTGTTTCAGCGTAAATACTACACAAGGCTGTAGGGTTATGAGGCCCCAGGTGTCCTTAAAAAATGTTTACAGCAGCTTTAATAATCTTACATGACAAGAAATGTAATTTAATAACTGAAAAGAAAAGGCTGCTTCTCTTGAACTACACACCCACATAAAGGTGCTAATATTTTCTACTTTAGTGGTTTACATGATAATTTAAAAAAAGGAGAAAGAAGAAAATAACAGTGTGATGATGGTATATATCTTATTTTAATGAAAACGAGATGATATAACATACAAAACAAACAAACAAAGAAAAAAAAAAAGAAAATAAAAAACAGGATGTGACTACTACCATACCTGCCTTGATCATATGAAACTGACCAGGTGTCCTGTAGTAGATGGTCCTTTTGGGATCCACAAACAGCTTGTAATACCCGGAAATCAAACAGGCAAAGTTTGATGCATCTGGCCACTCCATCAGCAAGACCAGGGGCTAAAGATTAGACAAGTGACATGTCTAAATATTCTTAACCTTGTAAATAATTATAATAATCATTTTGATTGCTATACCTTGGCATCAAGAATAGCCACTTCTACCCGGGCTACTCCCTGGTGCTCTCGGAACAGCTGCACCTTTGCTACACGGCTGAATTCAGCCAAGACTGTTGTGAGGTTATTTTTCAGATCAATTACATGACTAATACCGTGTCTAGGTCCTACCAACAGTGTAGTGGCTGTATGTTTTTCATCCTTGGGGACACAAAGAGAGAATTGTAAATGTGAGAGATCACGAAGAACAAACTATTGTTGTTCAGCCGAGTTTATTCTTACCAGTCCAACTGTATGAAACAACAAGCCTCCAAATGGTGGAAGGTCATTCAGCAAGCGTATGTACTGTAACTTTCCTTGCAGGGGAGGAACCTGCCAAATAGATAAAATAAATAAATAAAGCTATCACACCAGCAGGGGGCAATGTGTTTCCACTCCAACCTCTCCTCAAAACTCTCCTTTAAAATGACATACACGATATAAAGGGAGATAAAAAGATGGTTTCAGTGTAAATTGATGAAAAAATGCAACTCTGATCTGAAGAACTCAATCTGAAAATGTTACAAAAACAAAATGTGTGAGAATTTTCTAAAGGCTGTTTCTGACAAGTGTTTGAACATCACTAAAGAAAAGAAAGGTGTCTTTGAATTAAATCTTCAGACCTTGTGCTCAGAACACAAGTTATTCCTGTTTGCAGTTGTTAAGTGGTGCACTTAAGAATTCTTCCTTAATAGTTACGAATATTCAGCTCACGAGCGGCGCATCGTCATGGTGCGCTGCTATCATCCTGGGGTTTGCGAGTTTGAATCCAGGTTGATGCACGCAGCCATCCATGGCTGGGAGTCCATGAGAGCTACTTCCCCTCCCTGTCACTTAAAGCAATCATCAACCAATCCTGGTGGTCTGTGAGCTCATGTGTACAAGGCAGCACATAGCGCTTTCACCAATGTATAATGCAGGCCATACACAGAGGTGGCTCCATGAGTTCAGCTTGATGAACCGCAGTGACATTGTCACCATGATGGTGTTTGCCATCACCTGGCACTGACTGCTGTATAGCTGCTGTGTCGTCACCTCTTGTTATCTTTCGAACCACGTCAGTACAACCTCGTTTTCATCTACTGCTAACAATTGCTTTGCCACACCAGCATAATTTTAAACTGCTCTGAACCATCCGATTAAGGCTGTTTTGCTACACTGCCATCATATTGTGGTGATTCAGCATGGTTCCTATCTGTGCTGAATCGCTGTCAGAACCACCTCCGTGTGAGGCCTGCTTTACATGCACAGCAGTTTGTAAAGATGTGGGCTGCTAGCATCATGTGTCACGTGTCTCTCTTCTCCCTGGTTGATGGTGATGGTGGTGGTGTTTTTTTGGGTCCTACTGATATTCACACATTTAGCATGTATTCACCACTGAGCTGGCACAGAAGTGGTTTAATGGAAAACATAAAACTTACAAGTATTTTTTCCAAATCTGAAACATTTATTGAGATTTAGAGTTGATTTAAAAATAGGTTTAATGTTGAATTAAAAATCCAGGTTTAATGTTTTTAATTGTACCACTTCATGTAACTGTTAGTATTGATGTTTTTTTGTTTTTGTTTTTTTAATCTCTGAGGGACATTTTGGTTTTGGAAAAACTAATATTACATTTTGATGAGGTTAATGTGTGTTCGTGTTGAGTTTTAATGTTGGATTTCACATTTATATCTTATTTAAAACTGTACCTTGTTGCCAGCAGGTGGAGGGTGCTGATAAGTCTTGAGAAGTTGGGAAAGGGTCTTGCAGACATTCTTCTCCTTGATGGTTGGTAACAAGGTAAGAGGAAGGAAAGGTTCCAGACCCCATGCTTTCCTAAAAAGGGGTAAGGCAATTGTACTTTCATGGCTTTCAGAAATGCATTTTTAGAAAGTAAAGTGTTACCACCTCACAGCTTTAGAGTGCACAGTTTTCTCTTGCATTTAGGTTACTCTGTCTGTTGTATATTCTCCCTGTGCAGACTGTCCCTGTGCATATTCCCTGTGCAGATTTACATTTACAGCATGTGGCAGACGCCCTCATCCAGAGACTGAACAATTGGGGGTTAAGAGTTTATGGCCTTGCTCAAGGTCCCAACAATGGCACCATGGTGGTACTGTGGCTTCAACCCCTTTGGATCATTCATTCATTCATTCATTCATTCATTTTCTGAACCGCTTAATCCTAATTCGGGTCACGGGGAGGCTGGCGCCCATTTCAACTGACTCTGGGCAAGGGCAGAGTACACCCTGGACAGCTCACCAGGCCATCGCAGGGCAGAAACACGCTTTACGAAAGGCAGCAATGGTTCTTTTACATGCCTCTCACCACAGACAGTGAGAGACATGGCTGGCCTTTGACCACCCAGCTAGCTGCACTGGGGAGACAGCAGTGACAACATGGTGACAGTGAGGCTTGAACCCCGACCTTCAAATTAGTAATCCAGAACCTTAAGCAGTGAGCCATCACAGACTATCGCTGTGCAGACTCTCCCTGTGCTTTTTCTCCCCGTGCAGGTTCTCCCTGTGAAGACTCTCCCTGTGCATAAACTCGCTGTGCATAAACTCCCTGTGCATATTCTCCTTGTGCGGACTCTCTCTGTACAGACTCTACCTGTGGAGATTCTCCCTGTGCAGGTTCTACATGCTCTAGCTGCTTCAAATTGCTCCTAAACTCTCATTAAAGTGGCACAGTGGCTTAGCAGTTAGCTCGTTCACCTCATAGCAAAAAGGTCCTGGGTTCGAGCCAGTGTCCATTGAGGGTGTTTCTGTGTGTTTCTCATGCTTTACTCTAACATTACATTCTACATTACATACTTCATTGCTTTGTGGTATTCTCACATGATTTTTATGAATCACACATGATTCGGTACTCGAAGGGATATTTGTCATTCTTAAAGAATAGGAACTTATTAATAGAGTTTGATTCAATACTTACTCCACATGCTTGAGGGAAATCTTCTGATTAGGTCTCGCCACTGACACAGTGATGTAAATGTGGAGTGCTGCCAGTTTAAGTATTACATCAGACTTCCAGTCCATTCCAAACCGTTCCTTGATGACATCATTGCGACTCTGTACATTATTACAGGTGGGATATTTTAAACATGCAAAGAATTGAAGGATAAATTATGTATATCTCTAATATATTGGTAAGTAGTGAAGGAGTTGTACCTGTATGTACAGGTACTCAAATGCAGCAGGATCCCTCCTCAGTAACTCAGCAGGGTCTTTAGGGAAGAAACAGATGCGGAAAAGACAACGCATCCCCTGAAAATAGGTTCTATGTACCACCTGAAGTAATAGAACAAAATGCATTATCTAGAATATGAACATCTCCAACTTTGTGTATTGACAGTATACCTGCTCAACTACAGAACAGTTAATACATAAATTAATACATTAATCAAATGCTTATTTTATTAGTGCATGTTAAGAGCATGCCAAATTACAGGACTGAAGAGTGTGCCATGATATTTCCAGCACAGAAACAGACTCACATGAGAGAGCGGTTGGCTTTCCTGCAGCAGATGTAGTCTCTGTTTGTGATCAAGTCCCCCAGACTCCAGAACCAGAGCAAAATGCTCGATGTAGCGCAGAGAGAGGCGATCTTGTAGTGAGGACATGACATCCTGTTGGCACAAAGGAAGAAACACTCACCATTCACTCACCCAGTTGCTGAACAGCTTAATCAGCTAGCAGCAATTTGGAACAGTCAATTAGCCTAATGTGCATGTCTTTGGACTGTGGGAGGAAACTGGAGTACCTGGTGGAAACCCATGCACGGGGAGAACATACAAACTCCACACAGAAACACCTTAGCACCAGGACTCAAACTTTCTTGCTGTGAGACGGACGTGCTAACCCCTACGCCACTATGCCCCCAAAACACTTACTGTTTTTGTTTGATATCACCACTTAGGGATAAAAAAAATGTTATGCTTGAAAATAAATGTAAGTAATGCTCTACTTTACCTAAATATCATTAATTCGTTCATTCATTCATCACTTAATTCTACTAGGGTCACAAAGAAGCTGGAGCCTACTTCAGCTGTCTCTGAGCACAGGCGGAGTACACCCTGAACAGATTTTCAGACCATCACAGGACAACACACACTCAACCAATTGTTATCACTTAACCAAATTATCAATTTGGAACAGCCAAACCTAGAATGCTTTGGGGAACTCAGTGTTTGGCAGCATCTGTCATTGGTATCATTGGTATCCTTAAGCTCTGATTGGTTATCGCTCAAATCACACTGTGTGAAAGTTCCGCTCAGTTGAACTTTGTACCGCCCACTTATAGTCGCTTGAGAAAATTCTCTTTGCGTCTTATTGCTTATTTCGCCAACGTTCATTGCCTTTGCATGGTCGCTTGTCGTTCATCGTTTCCTGTGTGGATACCGGTTTACAGTTGCAGGGAGGCTTGTGCTCACTTCAGGTGAGGGCGGGGTACACCCCGAAAAACTCGGCAGTCCATTGCAGGGCCAACACACACACTATCAGTCACACTCATGTTCACACATAAGGGCGTTTGACAATATCCAATTAGCTAAATTTGCATGTCTTTGGACTGTTGGATGAAACCGGAGTGCCCGGAGGAAACCCATGCACACACAGGGAGAACAGATTCAGATAAATGCAAAGCATAAACATATCTCCTATTTAATAGAAAACGTTTTACAAGTTCATAGTGTGGTATATCTTCCAGTCCTAGACACATATGCAGTATAAAATGTGTAGAGAGACGTGTGTGTGTGTGTGTGTGTGTGTGTGTGTGTGTGTAAACATGTTTGGTATTTACCCCACTAATGCAACAGCGGAATCAATTGAGCTGAGTTAAGCATTCATCCTGAGCATTCCTGTTTAAAAACAGATGCGTGGGGGATCTTAGTGTCTCATGGCTGTACTTGGGAAGAGATCTTGGAATATAAATGAGGGAATCGTGTGCTGTATGCAGTTCTCAGTGTTCCTGATTGCTTCCTGCTGAAACAGTCAGTTGTGGTTTCATATGAACTTGAAGCGAATAAAAACATGTGTGCTCTGCTGGGTTTTTATCCACAGAATCTCATTAGCCTCCAGATCCCTGTTTACTGAGACGGATTTATTAATGCAACATTCTGCTGTTTAAATTATAAAAATGTATTGTGGTAATTGACCAAAGGCAAAATCAATGAAAATGTTATTGGAGTCACTCAGTGAAATTGAATTTGACCTTGCTGAGCTTCACATATAAATATTTAGCTTTAGTTTTAAGTTTTCCTTAATTAAAATGTTTTTGCCTAGTCATACATCATCATCCCTGATCCCTGTAGTTTAGACTTGCACTGGACCCTTTTGCCTTTGTTCTTTTGGGTGGCGCGATGGTGTAGCGGTTATCACGTCCACTTCACTGCAAAAAAAGTCCTAGGTTTGCGTCCCCGGGCTCAGCGAGGGCACATATGTGTGAAGTTTGCATGTTCTCCACGTGCTTGTGTGGGTTTACTCTGGGTACTTCGGTTTCTTCCCACAGTACAAACACATGCACATTAGACTAAGTGGCTGTTCCAAATTGTCCCTAGGTGTGAGTGTGATTGTGAAGGGTTGTGTGTGTGTTGGCTCTGCGATGGTCTGGTGAGCTGTTCATAGTGTACCCTGCCTTTGCCCAAAGTTGGCTGGGACAGGCTCCAGCCTCCCAGTGACTCTAGTAGAATTAGGAATTAATAATTGTTCATCTTCTTTGCTGAATCATCCTTGCTGCTGGATCCTTTAAATCAGGTGCTCATAAACCATTCAGTGAAAATTATTATCCTATTCTGTGCTATTTTGTATCCTCCTCTTCTTCCTCTTCAGGCTTGCTTGAGGTCACCGCAGCAGATCGTCCTTCTCCATTTTGCTCTGTCCTCTGCATCCATCTCCATCACACCAATCACCTGCATGTCATCCCTCACCACATCCATCAATCTCCTCTTTAGGCAGCTCCATCCTCAACATTCTTCTACCAATACATCCTTCATCCCTCCTCTGTTCTGCACATGCCCAAAACTTTCTTATCTCTCTGTCTCTGGAGGAAGGTCTTCCTTGTATTCTCCTTGGCCCAACAGTAGCCCAATTCCCAGTGGTACCCTGCTGGTCAACAGTACTGGTGGCGGTCATTGTCATTAATCTGGGGCTAGACCTATCCGGTATGAACATTCTATTTTAAATCCGCATGTTTGATTGGGCACAGTTTTTACTCCAGATGCCCTTTTCCTGACGCAACCCTCCCAGTTTACCCAGGCTTGAGACTGGCACTAAAAGCACCCTGGCATGTTGGACCCATGGGAGTTCCTAATTCTGTCCAATCCTGTCCCTCCCAGAGAAAAATGCATCTTCATCTCCACCACTTCCAGCTTTTTTGCTAGACTTTTGCCACCGTATCCAAACTGTACAGCATAGCTGGTCTCAGTACTGTCTTATAAACCTTTCCCTTCACTCTTACAGATACCCTTCTAACACAAATCCCTCCAGTCACTCTTCTTCACTTTTCTACCACATTCTCCATACCTTGGATAGTTCTCACTCACCTACTTTATATATATATTACCAATAAATCCTACTATTATGGTCACAAGGAGGTAGAAGCCTATTTCAGCTGACACTAAGTGAAGGTGGCATATGCCCTGAAAAGACTATCGCAGGGCAACGCACACAACCATTCACATGCACACTCACACCTAGGGGCAGTTTGGAACAACGAGGCTAATGTGCATGTCTTTGGACTGTGGGAGGAAACCGAAGTACCCTGAGGAAACCCACACAAGAACAGGGAGAACATATAAACTCCACACAGAAACAGCCTCGCCGAGCCCAGGACCTTCCTGATGTGATGCGGACATGCCAATCACTACGCCACCATGCTGCCCACCTTGGATAATTGACCCCAAGTATTTAAAGTACTACATTTTTGAAATTCACATTTGATTTTAAACTAATTTGAAATAATTACAAACTGACACAAGGCGTCTTTACTCTTAAGACAGGTCTAGATCCAATCCTTTCAATTTACTGTAGGAATTTTCTTGTAAAATATCTAATAATGTAGCCTAATGAGTCAGCTATGAGATGACTGTCATCCTGATGTGTCAGTTTAAAGGTGGAATTTTTTTTTTCCACTTTCAGTCATGTGTCATTGACGAGAGTGAGTCACTTAAATAGCAGTAATTAATTGCATTACTGTGCCAAGAGTTAGGTACACGGTGAATTTAATGAGCTTGAGATTTTAGTTCAGAAACTGAGATTTTATGAAATATAAATGCTGTGCTATTCATCATGTGTTATCTATGAAGCTTTGGCACATTATAGCAACTCACAGCCCCCGAAAATAGAATTAGCATAGCAGCTTTTTGCATTCAGACTTCCTCTTTATGTGGCCTGGTTTGGCATTAACCATCAATCACACACACACTGAATGCCCTGATGGTTACAAAAAGTAGCTTTAAAACCTGATGTAATCCAAAAAAATATGCTTACCCTGACCGTGGTGCGGCTGTCGAACGTGAAGGACTTGATTTGCCCATTCTCTAAGAACACCTTCAACACATTGGGTATGAGTAGCAACGAGTCTTCCTTAAGCATGGTCTAACAGAGAACCAGAAAATGTAGAAGGGAAGATGAAAAATGCTGGTGGTTGGAAACTCCCAGAACAGAGAAGCTCTTAAATAAAGAATATTCTATAAAATAATTGCTATGCTCTGTAAGGATATTAAATACGCTGTAAGGGACGGTGGACATTCAAATATTATGAGAATTATAACTTTGGAATGAGATGGAAGAAGAACACAATATTCACTTGGACAACATTTAAAAGGAGAAGGTCTGTTACAGCTTGGGATGCAAATCCATTAAAGCAGGGACATTAGAATGAGAGTAAAAACATTTGGAGTGTACTCGAGTATAACAGCAATTGATTCAGTGTATCATTTTAATATATATCCCCAATCAGACACTGGAGATACTGGATTTGTTCATGCTGAAGAGATCTGGATCAGGATCACTTCTGGTTCCATGAATTCCACATAAATTTACATTTATGGCATTAGACAGACACCCTTATACAGAACAACTTACAACTAAGCAATTCAAGGTTAAGGGCCTTGCTTAAGGGCCCAGTAATACATGGTGCTGCTGGGCTTGTACCCCCAACCTTTGGATCAGTAACCCAGAGCCTTAACCACTGCCACCACTGCCCATATTCATAGAACCATATTATTATAAATTTACAATTTTTTTCCAGAAGGCCATAAATCCATTTCTATTGTTTCACGAAAAATAAGATTTTTCTAGCCTCTGCCCAGTACCTTTGTTCTTGTGTTCATATTTTATCTAAATTGATTTTAACACTCTCAACTAAAAAAATTCAAATTTAGAATCTGTGATTTAAAACTAGCAACACTAAAGTTTTTTTTTCAATGATCCAATACATCCAAAAGATGCAATACAGCCATTTTTTTTTGTCAAATCGCAATAAATCCATTAAGGACAACTAAGAACACAAACAGCATGAAGAACACTTTTTACATATAAAAAACTACTCAAAGACCAGAACACAATAAAAACAGAATAAAAACAGGATGAAAAATCCACCAGCAATCAATTTCATGTGAAAGTTAGTTAGGCAGGGGTGTACAGTGGTCCGGGGTACCTCACTCCTCATCACTATCTGCAATGTCTGCATCATTTACAACTTCCAGGGAATTAATTTAAGCCCTTCATAAAATTATTTCTATTAGCAAATTAATAACTGACATGAACTACTCCACAAACTTCCACAAATAAATGTTTCCCGCTCCAGCATAATACGGATTAAGTAGATAATTTGAAATACTGAGATATTGATATCTTTGGAAAGAGAAGGTAAAATGCTTTAAAATGAGATATAATACATGATTATAGCATGAAAATGGACTGAGCTACATCACTTTTTTATGTCGCTAATCAGGAAATGCTACTTTTGAGAAAATAGCTATTACATTTACAGAACAGTTTCTGAATGACTGCATTCAGCATCCATACACTAAAAGCAATCCAGCTCTCGACCAATCAGCACCATCGTACTAGCATCTTCCTAGCAACAGATGAGACTTTAAATGAAACGTGAGGAGAAGTTTTGAGGACTCTCATTGGTTTACCGTTATATGACTCGGGGAATCCTTTTGGGATTCTTTAAGTAGGTAGAGTATTCTGGTAGTGAATATAAATAGTAAGGAAATACCTCGAGAAATTAGGAAAGCAGAATGAAAATCGGCAACATAAGTGGATATTTCTTTTTTTTTTTTTGGGCATGGAACCCTTTCTTTCATTCATTCATTTATTTTCTTCTCAATCCTAATTAGGGTCACAGGGAGGCTGGCACCCATCTCAGCCAACTGTGGGCGAGGGCAAAGTACACCCTGGACAGCTCACCAGGCCATCGCAGGGCAATGGAACCCTTTCCTAAACAAGTATTTTAGCATGGATACATTGTGTTTATGGATATTTGAATGTTGAAGATTATGCTATAAAGGAATATCGCACTTCTGTCCAGGTGCACCACTATTTAACTTATGTTTGCTAAAAAACAAGTATTGTACTGTATGTAATATATATACAGGTGTAAATGTAAACAATCATACTTTGTTGCTTTCAGCTTGAATTGAAGTCACAAAAATGATCTTTCCAGCTGTATTTACTCAATGCACTGATAGCAACCGAGTTAAAGATACCCTGAACAGCTTGCCAGACTATCACATTTAGTTTAACATATCATTTTGGAAAACTAATAAATAACAGGGACATCTTTCCATATCAACCTCACTCACTCATTTTCCAAACCACTTAAAGAGCTCAAGCCACCATTTCTCATGTTAGTAAATGCCATGATTACATAAATTCATTACAGAATTTGTTTTTACATTATTTAGAGTATGTACTATTTTGTGTATGCAGCCAAATTATAAATCCTTTTCATGTTTTTAACTTAGCCAGTAATAGCAAGCTATGTTTTTTCATAGCCGGTTATCTCTTCTGTATGACCAGCTAAGCAGCTAGCCAGGCCCTTCATAAAGTAGACAGCCGATTTCATTGCAGCTGGCTGGCTCCTGGGTCTAAATAGTCTGCAAAGCAGAAATACACTCTGCCAATGACGTCACAACAATATGGTGGATATTTTGATTGCGCACTCAGTAACACCGATTGTGACATGACGTTGCTGTGTTTACATCATGTTTGGGACGTTACTGATATTATCTAAATCTTTTACTTTATGTATACTTTCGATTTTTTTGTTTTAAGTTTGTGAATTTTGTGGTGTGATAAGCTCTTTAATCCTGGAGCCTATGTCAGCCCACACGGGGCGAAGGCGGGATCTATGCCTTGAACAGCTTGCCAGACATACACAAGCATTCACACTCACACCTAGGGGCTATTTGAAACGGCTAATTTGCCTAATGTGCATTGGAAACCCACTCAAGCATGGGGAGAACATGCAAACTCCACACAGAAACCCTCGAGCCCGGGAATCAAACCCAGGACCTTCCTGCTGTGATGCTGCCCTAAACAAAATACATTGACATTTAATTATGTTTAAAATAGTGCAACATGGAAACAAAACGGAGGTTTCACCGGTAAGATTATTTGTCTGCCCATCTGTCAAAGTGGCAGGTCTGTTGCCATAGAAACTCACACACCACTGGATGCATATCCTCCTAGTGAACAGAGGGATAAGACTTGTTTTCTCTGGTGCTCTCAATCTCTGCCCGAAACCACACGGTTGTCAGTTACACATGCAGCAGAATGTACAGTACATTACGTAAAACAGCAAGCCAATTAAATAAATATTATATAAAGAAATGACATGCTCACATTCGCTTTGTCCTTTTATTCTTCTCCTTCCCAAATATAAATAATTAAAAAAAATATTTGTATGGTTTAAACATTCCAAATACCGTGTTGGGATTCAGTTCCACCCCTAATTTTTCTACTTTTCTTTACAGAACTCCTCAAACTCAGTCAGATGTTATCTGGTGACGCTGGTGGAGTGAAATCTTTGTCATTCCTCAGATTTTCAGTAGGGTTTTCAGTAGGGCTCTGATGAGGCCATGCAAGAATATTCACCTTTTTCTTCTTCAGACACTGTGGGGTCAAATTTGCTGTGTACTTTGGGTCACTGTCATGTTGGAAGGTGAGCCTCCTTCCTTTTGATTCTGGCAAAGGGCAGCAGATTTTCCTCAATAATTTGCAAATGATGGTATTTTGCCCCATCTATTTTTCTTTCTATCCTGACAAATGCCCCGGTCCCTGGTTTAGAGAAACACCCTCGCAACAGGATGCTACCCCCCATGCTTTGTTGTAGGTATTTTGGTGTTTGGGTGGTAAGCTGGAGAAGGTGATTAGTTACCCTGGTTTTACACAGGAGCACAATGTCCGCGATCTCTGCAATTCAAAAGAATTGTGGAGCTCCTTGATTTATGACCATGCTTGGAGCTCGATTGGGGTATAAAAAGATAAAAAGTAGGCAGGATGTATTCAGGAGATGAAATGAAGTTGATCAAAATTCCATACGATGGCACATAATGGGCTGTTACGCTCTGTTAAGGTCTGTTAAGTTCTGTTGGGAGTTGTTATCATTCAACCATCCCAGTGATTGTGTTTTCCTGAACTGTTGACATTTTATCTCTCACTTTACTCTTATAAGTTGAACTGAATAAATACAGGTGAAAAATATTTGTCATATAAACAGTAGAAAGTGGGTTATAAAGGTGTTGGGCCACTACCAGCTCTCAGGAACAGCTTTAATGTGCCAAAGCATAAATTCTACAACTCTCTGGAACTGTACTGGGGCTACAGATCTTCCTAAAGATTTTCACCTCGGTTTGGTGATTATGGTATACAGTGGTGTTTTGTTGCTCTGCAATACCACAGGTGCTTGTGTGGGTAGAAATCTGGTGATTCTTAGTCCAGAAGATATGATTTATCATTATTTTCATACTCAAACCATTCAGTGAAGCCCATGCCCTGTCGAAGAGGGTGACATCGTCCTTGTAGAGAGCACTTTCATCAGGATAGAAATGTTTCATTATAGAATGTTTATTCATGAACAGATAGAGGAAGTACACACGGATTTTGCCAAAATCATCCAAAATGAACCATTATAATACCTATAGTACCATACCACTGATTTTTCCTTGCTTTGCTCTGTATGCATATTTGTAGTCAAAGTTATTCTTCAGTGGTTACAGCTTTGTATTAACTGCTCATCAGATATTACAGAATTTACAGTGAGAGGTCTTATAATAATTTTTATTTCATTTGATCTCTTTAACCATATGAAGCTTTGACCCAGTGCCTTGGATTGCTTTCTTAACATTTTTACCATTCATTCTTCTTTGAATGTATTCACCAGCATTTGTCTGTTTGTTTGTTTGCAGGATTACACACAAACTACTGAGCCGATTCTTACCAAACTTGGTGGAGGGATGGGGTATGGGCCTGGAAAGAACATGTAACATTTTATAACAGATATGGATCACAATAATCACAATCCGGATCTAGAAATTTATTAAATGCTTTTTAAGAAGCATTTATTAAAGTATTTTTTCTATTAGCAGGATTATGCCAAAACTACAGAGGCACATGTGCTTAAGACCTTGCCCGGGGGTTTCAGCACGTTGCGCGGCTACACGATTATGAGCCCAGCACCATAACCACCACACCATTAGCTCCACCCTAGGCCTGAAAATTTTGGAGCAGACACGATCATGATCCGTATCCAGGATTTTATTTAATAATTATTAAAGGATCTTGTCTGTTTGCAGGATTATGAAAAAAAATACTCATCTGATTTTAATCAAACTTGGTGGAGGGGCAGAACATGGGCCTGGAAAGAAACCATAACATTTTGGAGGTGATTTGTCTACGGGATCATGGTAACAAAAAAATAAAATAAATAAAAAATACAGAACTCTCGAAAAATCCCTATCTGTAATAATTAACATGCAGCAAAAATTCATCCAACGCCCACTAGGGGGAGACAATTCATTATAACTAGCTATAATATAGTTATAATAGTCCATTTGTGCCTGGTGGACATAGCTTGCACTCTGTGAGTGCTCCTCTAGTTCTGGTAATGTGCACGGTCTTGGTTCTCTGTTGACATGACTGTTTCACAATCATACAGCAGATCTGTAAAGGTCATTTGATGAATGCTGGTGATGGAAGCAGGTGAGCAGATTCCTAAGAACATTTTTAGACTCAATATTATAATGAACTCTGGTGAGTAAAGTGAGGATTTAAAGATAAGACAAAGTGATTATGAAGCATAATCAACTCCCTTATAGTTTCTCATCCTCTCATAGAAAGTACTACTGGCAACTCAGATGAAACAGTCCCCTACTCTGCCATTTGCGAGTCACGAAAGATGGACTGAAATGGATTTTGAGGCTCAGGTGAGGTGGTTTGATCTTTACCGATTTGGGCCCTCTAGGCCTGATCAGCGAGCTTCTTCTTCCAGGAGAGCTGCACACCCCTCCCATTCTTCCTCTTTTTTAATAGGGTGTTGTGTTCACTCTTCCTTGCTCTCAAGGCAGATATGAGACTGTATAGGACATAACCCATGGAAGGAAATGTTAACATGGGTACTATCGACCCATGTCCATGTCCAGCTAGAGGGGATGGCAGCTTTAGTGCAAATGAAAAGCTACAAATGAATGGGCTCCTAGAAATAAGATTAAGTGTCACTCGAAAACTAAGTCGTGGCTGGGTGCAGTGCTGCCCTGATCTTCATCTAATTACACCTAATAAGATTCTGGGGCCGTACTGTTTGCATACTAGGGTGTTCTTGGGCATGGTTCATCAATTACATCTTTTGTTACAACACAGATTTTCTCAATTGCCATTTTCTCTCTTATAATTCAACTATTTAATTAACAGGCATTAGAAGCCGCTGCTCTGTTTTGGTGCCAGAAACATTAAAGGTGAAGGGAAAGTATTATAACAGCTTGGTCTCATTTTATCTTCCGGTCAACAGGAAGAATCCACTTCTTTTTTTTTAATTTATTCATTCATTCATTTGCCAAACTACTTAATCCTATCAGGATGGCGGCAAGGCTGGAGCCTATCTCAGCCGACTCTGGGTGAAGGCGTACACCCTGAACATCTTGCCAGTCTATCGCAGGCCCAACACACACACACACACACACACACACACACACACACACACACACACACACACACAAACATTCACACTCTCACCCACACCTAGGGACAATTTGGAACAGCTGGTTAGCCTAATGTGTGTGTCTTTGGACTTTGGGAGGAAACCGGAGTACCCTGAGGAAACCCACACAAGCCATTTTCCTTTCTTTATGAATTATTATAATCTCATTGCCTGACTTCAGTCTCAAATTAATTGGATGGAATTGGGGTAGAGCAACTCAGCCATTTCCAAAACCTATATTTTAATGTAACCTGGTGGACAAATATTCTCTTTGTTTACTTGTGTATGAACTGTGAGTGCTCACAGTCAAAGAAGAATTTAGGTAAGAATGAGGGAGTCAAGACAGCTTATAGGGTTGTATATCATTTCCCTTAGCTTCTCCGTATGATGGAATGAGTGCACACTGAGACAGAATTTATGCTTGATCTCCTGGATAATGGATCTACAGTATGGTGCAATGGGATGAGCAGGGTCTGAAATGACAGCAATGTGGCGCCATGAAGGCCACCCACTGAGGAACATATTAACATTCAAATTAGAATTCTTTTGCCATAAGCCATATGACAGTCATACCAAGTCAATGCACCAAACTGATCATCACTTTCTTGGTGTTCCCCAGTGCTGTATCCCAGTGCTGTGTTACTCGTAGATATATTATAAATTTCATTTCAGAAACCACCCCAAGCATGTTACCACTGATATGAATTGGGAAAAAAAGATGAGCGTGACAGGCAGCAGGACATACTGAGTCTGGGTCACTGATGGACACTTGCTCAGAAAAGCGCACTTTGGGGGGATTGGTTCGCAGGCGAGCTTTCTTGGCTGCACTTATGAAGGCAGATTTAGGTGACTAAGGGAACAAAACAGAGAGAAAAAAGAAGTTAATGACTTTGTTACATGTGATTATAAAGTTTATTTAAGGAATTCTGCACATTGGTAAACAGTTTAATTGGTTTAAATTTGTAAGATGTTATGTTGACAGCAAAGCTCAACAGGTAGCACAGCATGCAAGTTAAATTTTACATTTACAGCATATGGCAGATGCTTAGAGCAACTTTCAATGATCTTTTTTATACAATTGAGGGTTAAGGGCCTTGTTCAAGGGCCTAACAGTGATGATAGTAGGGATTGAACTGCTGACCTTCAGATCAGTAACCCATCGCCTTAACCACTAAGCCACCACTGCCCTGCCCTTAAATGTGTAACAATGAACAAATGATATTTTTTCTTCAGAAATACTTTGATTACACTAGTAATATTTTAAGTAACGTTCTTGTTGGCATTTTTTTAATGCGTATGCAGACATTACAAAGAATAAAGCTTGGAAAGATATGTATATGTATGTAGTAGGGATCGTGGTTGCTGCCGGTTAATGTTACCCTGTTTGCTATCCTGACAACAATGCTAGCATGAAGTTGAGCATGTAACATGTAAATCATACAAACAAATCAAATCAATTTTCACAGTGAGTACTGGATTAATCCAGCCACTCTCGATCAGTGGGCGGTGCCCCATTAGTGTGTCTCAGAGCGCCCTCTAGAGGCCCATGGAGGTAGTGCTAAGCTATTGCCAAATAGGATTTTTATTATTTTCATTTTTTTTGCTAATTTACAAAGCTTTTTATTTTATTTTATGTTTTTATGCATTAATTCTATATAAAAACACCCGATCAAGATTCATAATCTCAATGACCACAATCACGACACCAATCATGAAGTATCAGATAGAGACAAACATGTTTTCCCACTGTTTGCTAGCTATCTATATTCACTGTGTATATATGTATATATTCAGTTGCAGTAACCAAAAATGGATAATTTTTTCAAAATAAAAAGTGATGTGGGAGATGACCCTGTGTCAGCAAAGTCAGGCCCAAGTGTCACTCACTCATTTCTTGAACCGCTAGGGCTGCGGGGAAGCAGGAGCCTATTTCAACCGACACTGGTACACCCTGAATGGTTTGCTAGACCATCACATACGCATATAACCATTTACACTACACTCACACCTAATGGTAATTTGGAACAGCCAAAAAGCCTAATGTGCCTGTCTTTGGATTGTGGAAGAATCCGTGGTACCCAGAGGAAACCCACACAAGCATAGGGAAAATACGCAAACTCTACACAGAAATCCTCCAGCCCAGGACTCGAACCCAGGACCTTCTTGCTGTGAGGCGGACATGCTGATCACTACGCCACTGTGCCGCCCCATTTAAGATACTGCATGGTGAGAGAATCTGATGGCCACACTCTTTGTAAACTCTCAAGATATCTTCCTTCGAGTGAATGAAGTGAAACGCTTAATCGGAAACCGTCTGGCGTTATCCAACCTTCACCATACTGCTCAGACCTTGCACCCAGCAAGCCTCATGCTTGGCCATTTGTCGCTCACTCGGAAGCCGTGCCATAGATAAGTCACGAACGAATGCATGCTTCCACAATCTTTCTTCTAAAGACTCTGAAGTCTGTTAACACATTTCTAATCTCACTGAGCTTCGCTGCTGCACCAGCCACACGGTATTTGGTGAAACACCCATCTTCGGTGTTGCTAATAACCTGTTCCAGACACCTAAATTTTCTTATATTTTAGACTTTATTTGCTGTACGTACTTAGCAATGTTTGTTCCTCAAGGGATTCGTTACTGAACACCAGTGTTTCAGTTTTCTTGAAGGAAATCGACACCCCAAAATGCTTACATGTCTCATTCATGATGATTAACACTTTTTTATCCTCAAACAAGGATTTAAAGAAAAGAACATCATCTGCATACAAAATTCACTCGACAGCTTCTGTTTTACGCAATCATCATCACTGCATGCTTACTAATGTGAAATTGACACAGTGGTGTAATGTTTAGCACATCCGCCTCACAGCATCCAGGGTTCGATTCCTGGGCTCAGCAAGGGCGTTACTGTGTGGAGTTTGCATGTTCCCCCTGTGCTTGTGTGGGTTTCCTCCGGGTACTCCGGTTTCCTTCCACAGTCCAAACACATGCACGTTAGGTTTATTGGCTGTTCCAAATTGTCCCTAGGTGTGGAGATGAGTGTGAATGGTTGTGTGTGTGTGTGTGTTGCCCTGCAATGGCCTGGTGAGCTGTTCAGCGTGTACCACGCCTTTGTCCAGAGTCGGATAAGATAGGCACAGCCTCCTTAACCCTAATAGGATTAAGCGGCTCGACAAATGAGAGAGAGGGAGAAATGAAGCTTTCTTAATAACATTTTTGACTACTCTACTTTGTTCTGAAGAGTCACATGAAACAAGTGGTGGGAAAAATTATGGAAATCAGTAATCCTGCTATGTATATTAAAGTTTAATTACATGCATGAATACACAATTCCCTATAATTACCCAAAGTTTACAGGAAAAGATTCATGATTTTATTGTAAAGAGCAGTTTTACCCTAAATTACAGACAGAAAAATACCAATAATACTGAGAGACGATTTAGCCTCACAAGAAGAAGGTCCTGGGTTCGAGTCCCAGGATTGGTGAGGGCATTTCTGTGTGAGTTTGCATGCTGTCCCTGTGCTTGTGTAGGTTTCCTCCGGGTACTCCGGTTTCCGCCCACAGTCCAAAAACATGCAGATTAGGCTAACTGGCAACAAATTGCACCTACCGTGTTTCCCCGATAATAAGACACTGTCTTTTTTTTTTTCGGTTCAAAAAACACCATAGAGCTTATTTTCGGGGTAGGTTTTATTTTAATTAACATTAACAGCAATTTCAATAAACAGGTAAGTGAGTCCTCCACAA
>JAQMYF010000016.1:11077515-11094837 GCA_030014195.1 Neosilurus mollespiculum
AGCCTTCCCGCGACCCTAATTAGGATTAAGCGGTTCAGAAAATGACATGACTTAATCCTAATTAGGCTCTTGGGAAGGCTGGCGCCCATCTCAGCCGACTCTGGGCGAGGGCAGGGTACACCCTAGACAGCTCGCCAGACCATCACAGGGCACTGTTACAAGAATAATTTTATTTACTTTACCTGTCACTTGTCTTTATTTATCAGCCATAACATTAAAAACATTTTGACCAACGAAAGGAAAGATACACTCTGTATGCATTTTGCATGTTCTCCCCTACTTGTGTGGGTTTCCCCACACAACATGCATAACAGGTCAGCTGACTACTCTAAATTGCCCATAGGTGCATATGTGAGTGTGAATGGTTGTTTGTGTCTGTGGTGGACCTGCAGTAGACTGGCGACTTTTTCAGGTCCCACATAATTTGGGATTGGCTCCAGCTTCCCCCACAGCCCTGGCAGACAAATGGCATAGATAATATCAATTAAATTTAATTCAGTTTTATTTATATAGCGCTTTTTACAATTGACATTGTTGCAAAGCAGCTTTACATAGTAAAACAGATGCATCTGCAATCCAACAGTAAATAAGCTAATGCTAAAAGAAGCTAAATTCATCCAGGTTTTTTCACTGTATTTGAACACTAATGAACTTTGAATAAAGTCTGTTTATAAAGTAAAACCTACTTTATCTTTATTATACAGTATACAAATTAATATAATTAATAGACAATTTTTTTTACACAGTGCAATTTCATAGAAGTCATGGGTGACTACTGAACAAGCCTGAAGCTATAATAGCAAGAAAAACACTAACTATATATAACATAACTGACCTAAACTGGATAATTTTCATCCAGGTTCTTGTATCAGCAGGCACATCATCATTAAACAAAAATTGCATTAAACCAGTAAGTCATTCCTACTGACAGCCATACATGTCCATGTCCACCTTGTCACACAGATTATGTGGTATGGATTGGATAATGGGTTCATCCTTTCCTTCTCCATACTTTTCTCTTCCCATAATTAACTCACACAAACACCATTTAATCTTGCTAGGGAAGCTGAAGCCCATCTCGGCTGACACTGGACGAATGTGTGGTACATCTTGAACAGCTTGCCAGACCATTGCAGGGCCAACACACACACACACACACACACACACACTCACACTCACACACACACACACACACACACACCCACACACACACACACACACACACACACACCTGCCAGTCACACTCACATCTACACCTAGGGGCAATTTGGAACAGCCAATTAGCCTAATGTGCATGTCTTTGGACTGTTGGAGAAAACTAGATTACCCAGTGGAAACCCATGCAAGCACAGGGAGAACAAGCAAACTCCACACCACACAGAAACACAAGAGGCTAGGACCTTTTTGCTGTGAGGCGGACGTGCTAACAAATACGCCACTGTCCCGCCCCACTTCAGTCACATCTTGCTTTACTTTAAACTTACTGTGGTGGTGGTGAGCAGGGGCAAAATAGCAAAATTTGGGACATTATACTTATGTTATTATACATTATACTACATCTAGTTAAAAAAAAACCACAATCGCTATATTCTTGTTACCAGAATACCAAGTCTTGATGTTCCAACAGTGATGCTAAAATAGACAGGTTGAGGTTTTGTTGGACTACAGGTGCCCTCAGGTCAATGTTTACCTCCTACACATAAGCTCACTGGTTCATGACTGATGTTTTTAAAGATATCTTGGAGAAAATACATCTTTATTATCAGTGCTGGTATTTTCTCTGATCTCTGCTGCTAATATATTCCTCATTCATACGTTCCTATATAAATTGATTTAGAGTTGAATCAGACAATCCAGTGCACCATCTCCAGGATTGATGTTGAGAACATTCGTAAAGGAATTTACAATTTAACTGTACTGAACCTTATTTTATCACATCTGCCTCACAGCTAGGAGGCCCTGGGTTCAATTCCCGGGCTCGGTGTTTCTCTATGGAGTTGTTCTGTGCATGTTCTCCATGTGCTTGTGTGGGCTTCCTCCAGGTACTCAGGTTTCCTCCCACAGTCCATAGACATGAACATGCACTCAATCGTTGTGTGTGTTGGCCCTGCAATGGACTGGTGAGATGTTCAGGGTGTGTCCTGCCTTCACCCAGAGTCGGCTGAGATAGGCTCCAGCCTCCCTGCGACCCTAATTGAATTATGCGTTTCAGCAAATTATTGAATCTTACACTGAACAAAAATATAAACGCACAAACCAAAAATGCTGAGTTAAATTAATCTATAATGAAATATGCTCATAAATGGTGTGTATTGATGTACTGAATGATTTGATCTGCTGAATTCTGGGTACGCACACTTCTCATACCACATTTCTGTGAGATTATGAAATCACAGAGTAATTCCATCCATGAGTGGAATAATGCATAACACTGAGTTGGTCAGTCAGCATGACCAATACACAGGCAATCCTTGCACCAAGGGCCACCCTGAAATGTGCACTTTTGTCACTAGTCACAATGCAACAGATGACACAAGCCATGAGGGAGTGCGCCATTAGCATGCTGAATGCTGGAATGTCTGTGACAGCAGTGTCAACACACTTGAATGTGCATCATTCCACCATCATTCGGTTGAGAAGTTGATTCAGAGAGACTGGCAGCACTGTGAATCGTCCACATGCCACATGTGACCACGCCTGCACCAGATGTGCACATGCAGCTCCTGTACCTCCGTGATCGGCTCCGACCAACATTCCACAGGCCACTATTGGTCATCTCATTAACTCTATGCATTGGAGATGTACTGCTTTATGTGATGCAGGTAGTGGACATAATCAGTACTGAGTGCTGTGAACTTTGCCCACTGACCCCTGGCTGGTTCAGGCTGTGATAACGCATGAATTGTAAACTGAAAATTGTTAATCATGTCTCTTTTGGTTCAGTATTAAGGCAAAAATAAAATAATAATTGTTTTGTTGAAATACTTCCATATTGGCTAAAAATATTTTGAAAAAAAAAAAAGTTGTGCATTAATATTTTTGTTCAGTGTACTTTGAAAGCAAACATCTATGGTACAATTGTTATTGATGTGCATAAAAATGTATTCTTCTACAGTACATGTACAGTATGTCTGTAAAATATTTATTTATATTTAATCTTTAAGTATGCTAGTTACCCCACCAGGGAAAAGACACCTCTACCGCACTTGGGAATCTTTGGGAATCTCAGAGCATAATGTGGCACACCTGAGGTCTCTGTACAAACCTCTTATACTGAGGCAATCTGTGGTGACAAAACCAGACAGAAACCGATCTCCGGAGGCTATGGTTACACTGAATGGATGCTTTGGAACAACTGACCGGGATGCTTTTTATGAAACCCATGCTGAGGAAACTGATGGTGTAATGAACTGTGTAACAGACTCTGAAAACTCTGGATGAAACCATCAACTGCATGTAGTAGAATGTACAAAAATGGAAGTTGGCAAATACTGTGAATATAAATGTAAGATCTAGTCAGGGGCGGCACGGTGGCATAGTGGTTAACATGTCCGCCTAACAGCAAGAAGGCCTGGGTTCGATTCCCAGCTTGGGCGTTTCTGTGTGGAGTTTACATGTTCTCCCCATGCTTGCATGGGTTCATCCAGTTAATCCGGTTTCCTCCCACAGTCCAAAAACATGCACAGTAGGCTAATTGGCTGTTACAAATCGCCCCTAGGAGTGAGAGTGAATGTGAATGGTTGAGTGAGTGTTGGGATGGGCGCCAGCGGTTAAGAAAATAAATAAATGAATGAGTCCAAAGACATTTGCATTAGGATAATTGGCTGTTCCACATTGACCCTAAGTGTGAGTGGTTGTGTGTGTGTTGCCCTACGATGGTCTAGCGAGCTATTTAGGGTGTACCCTACCTTTTCCCAGTATTAGCTGAGATAGGCACCAATCTCCCCATGGTCCTAGGTTAAGTGGCTCAGCAAATGATGATGATTAATCTTGACCCAAGGTGACACGGGCAATCTGAAGATATAATAACTCCAGCCCTGGCTATAGCCAGCACCGAAGCATAATAACAAGAATCCTGTTAACCATGGACTTTAGTTGTCCGATTAATCAGTTTCAATGCAGATATTAACTCGTGTACTTTTAATAACAACGAACCAAAAAAGTTGTTTAAAGTTTCCCCTGCTCTCGAATCATTAGATCTGATTTCTGGTAAATATATTTCTGCCCTGTACTCTGGTTTTGACTTACTGTTGTTCTGCATACATACATTATGTTTTATACATACATAAGTTAATCCTGTTTGCTGATTTTCTAACTTTGTACCTGTTTATCACTCTGAATTTGCCCTGTTCATTTTTCTGCCTTGGTCTTTTATTAAATCCATATCCATACATATCCAAACCCTGACACCATTTCTTATCTGTTTTCTTCTCATCAGAGTTAGCTGATTCTGATTACGGAGTTAAAACATTTGACTGTTAAAAAATTGTTATCAGATCTGTACCTTAATAAACTGTTGTCTCGAAATAACTCCAAATATCGACTTAAAGGAGAATTTAACCCAAAATGAATAAAAACTTGCATACATAGTTTATGTCTGTTCCTATCAAAATGCACAATGCTTCATATACCCTTTTCATGAAAAAAATAAATAATAAAAGTAATAAATCCTCACAGGGGGGCCACCATTGTACTGCAAAAAGTGGGATGTTTCAGACATGGAAGAAACGCTAAACACTGAAGTGTTTTGCATTAGAATGCACTGAGG
This sequence comes from Neosilurus mollespiculum, assembly GCA_030014195.1. Classification (NCBI taxonomy): domain Eukaryota; kingdom Metazoa; phylum Chordata; class Actinopteri; order Siluriformes; family Plotosidae; genus Neosilurus; species Neosilurus mollespiculum. Next base: position 11,082,284 of record JAQMYF010000016.1, read on the forward strand.
TATATACCATATATTCATGTAACGTAGTATTAGGTGCAGATGTGCCTTATGTTATTATATTCAGAAGTTGTATGATTTATTAGTTAATATTTGTATACTGTTGTATTTGCTGTTATCATTCTTTATATGAACTGATGTGTCCTCGTCCTATTCTCGTTATTTCACACACTTGCGAAATTGAAACAGACTCCAAATGGCAGCCTTTTCAAACTGGCTAATGCAAACAATCAAAATGATTTTAGCAGATTGCAGCTTCAAATATGTAAGTAAAAACCACCTGATGATGAAAATATACTCATTTTCAGTGTAACCGGAGAGTTTGAAAGGCTGTCCTTTCATTTCACTTTAAGGGGTAATATTTTACTTTCATCTATACTACATAATATCCCATTGAGGAGAATTACTATGTTTACCCCTATACTGTATTCATATTTTCAATTATTGAAAAGTGTCTAAAAGTCTGCAACTGGCAGTGGCATGGGTTTGCACTAAGTACTCCAGTTTCCTCCTACAGTCCAAAGAGATGCACATTAGGCCAAGTGGCTACTCTTAATTGCCCATAGGTTTAAATGTGAATGTATACGGTTGTCTGTCTGCATTCTGAGTGATGAAGAAAGTTAAACCTTAAGCTTATATAACCCATATATGAAAGATGCTAATGGTTCACATGGGGACAATGGTGAATGAGTATAAAGATTACGCTATGTGTGTGAAGTAGACATTTTCTTTTATGTCATACCAATTAAAATGTTTTCCTGCCCATGTTTTGTTGAGTGTGTGTGTGTGTGTGTGTGTGTGTGTGTGTGTGTGTGTGTGTGTGTGTGTGTGTGTGTGTGTGTGTGTGTGTGATCTCTCACATACTCAATTTACCAGCCTACTGACATAAGATCTATGAAGTGAAACTGCCATGAAGTCTTTTGGGGCTATTTACACACATCCAGTGTCAGAAGGGCCAGCCTGTCCCCAGGGAAGAAATGACATCTCTTTGCCTTCAAGCTCCATTCTCTCTCACTAGAGAAAAGTCTTAAAAGCGAAAGTACATATATTTTCTCATCAGTCCTGCTCTACTGTGTTTTGTCTAAGCCCATTTTAGTTTTAAAATTGGACAGAGTAAAAGAAAAACCTCTGACATTTATTGAATTAATTAATTACTGTGTCAAGCGGCAGGGTGGCATAGTGGTTAGCACATCTGCCTCACAGCAAGAAGGTCCTGGGTTTAAGTCCCAGAATTTGGTGAGGGCGTTTCTGTGTGGAATTGCATGTTCTTCTCTTCCTTGCATTGGTTTCCTCTCCTCCCACTGTCCAAAGGCATGCATATTAGGTTAATTGGCTGATCCAAATTGCCCCTAAGTGCAAATGTGAATGATTGTGTGTTCGTGTTGGCCCTGCAGTGGATTGGCAAGCTGTCTGGGGTGTACCACACCTTCTCCCAGAGGGATAGGCACCAGCCTCTCAATGACCCTAGTAGAAGCAGTTTGGCAATTGAAGAATTAATAATTATCCTAAACTAATTTTAATATGATGATAAGCCATAAGTAGGTCAGTCAAAAACTGAAAACTGATTGGCTGATGGCAGCCATGTTGTTTAATCAATCAACCTGCCCTTGAAGTCTTTGTTAGGTCTTTTAACCAAGACACAGCCTCCAAAGTTTGATCTTGATAATGTAAAAGGTTTAAGAGTTACAATAATTTGTTTGCTTAAGTATCACCTATTAAGAAATTTACAACAAATTTTTTATGCTTTAGCCTCATGGCCTTTAGATTTCATACCTCAAGTTTGGTGTTCTTTGGACATTGCATTAAGGTGTTGCAACTAATTACAGCAAGGCCACCTTGACAAAATTAATTGTTAATTGTGGCAACTTCAGACAAACCGTCTAGAAGGATATACAGTGGTGCTCGAACCCTTTATAGTTTTTTATATTTCTGCATAAACATGATTTAAAATATCATCAGATTTTCATTGTAACGGTTGTGGTAACTGTTGATCAGTCCTGAACACTGAAGGGATTGTAACCTAGCTCTGCATTGTGTGATGAAGGATACAAGTGAGGCATATTCATCTCATCCTTAGCCACAATTTATTGTCAGAATAGGAACAGAATGTGCACTGGTCAGTAATAAAATTAGCTTGTTACAGGCAGCTCAAAGGTAGAACTACCGGGTGTGTCTCTCATGAACTGGCAATGTTTTACTTACATTAATATAAAAATACCTGAACAGGAACAAAACGTGCACTGATCAGTTATAAAATTAGCTTTGTTACATTAAATTTATTCTTCTTTAACAATCTTCTGTCGAATGACTCATGTCTTCAAGGATCATTGTCTTGCTGCATGACCCACTTTTTTTTTTTAGATTTAGCTCAGAAACAAACGACATATTTCTTCAGAATTCTCTAGTATACTTCAGAATTTTTTATTCTGGACAAACTGTCCTGGTCCAGATGCAGCAAAACAAGCCCAAACCATGATACTACCATCACTATGTTTCACAAATGGAATAAGGCTCCTTTTCCAAACAAAACTTCTCATTAAAACCAAAAAGTTCTATTTTGGCCTCATCCATTGGCTTGTTATAGAATTGTTCCTTTTATGGAGCAGAGGCTGCGTCCTTGCAACCCTGAATTGCACATGACTTTTGTTCAGTGTTCTCCTGATAGCGGATTCAAGAACATTACAATTAGCGAAGGTAAAAGAGGTCTTTAGTTGCTTAAAAGTTATAGAGGGTTCCACTTATAAACACCTTGCTCTTGGACTGATCTTTGTTGGTTGAGCACCAATGAAGAGGGAAACTATGGACTTTTATTTCCTCCATCTGTTGGTGGATTGGTGGAGTCCAAAGTCTTTAGAGATGTTTTTTTTAACCTTTTCCAGTCTGATGAGCATCAACCATACTTTCTGTGTTTCTCACAAATGGTGTGCCATTATATGCTTCCAAAAACATGTTGTGAAGGTCAGACTTTGACAGTGATCTGCTCTTTTAAATAAAATCGCTCACACCTGACCATCCAATTGTTTGAAAATACACAATTACACTGTTCAGGTAGACAAAAATATGCCCAGCCAGTCTAAGGCATTGCTCTGATACAATTTTAATTTTATAGTGCTTGTGCCTTTACTCTTCTTGGAACTTCTTCATTCATGATGTGGTCTTGCCAGGTGATCTTCAAGATCTTACTAGACATTTTTACCCAAAAACTTCTTGACTATTCTTGCCATGTTCTTTCAAGTCTCTTTTAAATAAATTGCGATTGGCCTCACAATGCTGTTAAAAGGTCTGAACTTTACTTTCATACTGATTGTCATTTTAGACCAGATGGAGTGCGTTATTTGAAAAACTACTGCTGCTTTAACAATTCTGCAGCTGACACCAGTTATCACATCGCCATCAGTACTCACAACACTGTCCTGGTAATTAAAGTTGCTCACAGGTTCAACTTCTGTTTTGTTGACCTTGACAGCTGGTGCTTGTTTGTTGCTGTTGTTTCCCAAATTCATGATCTTGGTCTTCTCAGTATTCATTTTCAGGGTGATTCTTCCAGCTTTTTTTCTAATCTTGCAGTGAGTGTCTGCAGGTCTTCAGCATTTTAGAAAGAGTGCTGCCTTGTTATCTCCACTTTATCCTATTATTGGGTTCACTTGATGCTTTCTTTAACATGAACCCAACACCTGTCAGAAAGAGGAGGAGTGGTCGAATGCAACCCTGTCTCACTCCAGTGACCATGTCAAGAATGCAAGTCCTTCTTGTTTGTATTTTTACACAACAACGTGAATTCATGTACAGACTATTGAAGATGATGAAAAAAGACTGCAGAACCCCATAGAAGAGCACAATGCAAATGCCTGTGTACACTGTTGAATGCTTTTTTGAAGTTGATGAAGTTCAGCTTCAGTGGTCTCCAGTATTCGACACATTCACTCACTCACTCATTTGCTGCACCGCTTAGTACTTCTACTATTGACGTGGGAGGCCCAGTGCCAACACTGGGCGAAGACGGAGTACACCCTGAACATCTGACTAGACCATTGCAGGGCTAATATGCACACAACCATTCACACTCACTTTCACACCTAGGGGCAATCTGGAACAGCCAATTAGCCTAGTGTGCATGTTTTTGGACAGTGGGAGAAAACCGGAGTGCCTAGAAGAAACCCATGCAAGCACAGTGAGAACATGCAAGCTCCAAACAGAAACGCCCAAGCCTGGGACTCGAACCCAGGACCTTCTTGCTGTGAGGCAGATGTGCTGACGACTATACCACCACGCCGCCCTATTCAACACAACGATATTTCTGAGCATGAAGATTTGTTTGAGTAAACGATGTCTACAAAACCCAGCCTGTTCTTCACGAAGTACAGTATTCATAGCCTGTAAAAGTCTCATCAGCAATACCATGCAAAGAACATTTACAGGGATGGACAGGAGCGTAATCTTTCTCCAATTGTTAGCAAGCCTCTTTTCCTTGGGAGCTTCACTATCACATCCTCTTTCCAGTTTTGCATGAGAGTTGCAGCAGTTGATGAGAGTTGTCACCCGGGTCACCAAACTGCTGCTGCCATCTTGTCCACCTTTGCTGGAATTTTATCTACTTGTGAATTGTATGTGATGTTGCTCTTCATAGCCTTTGCTGCTGTAATGACCTCTTCCTATGGGATTGGTTCTTCTAGCACATCAAGTTGAGGTTCAAGAGCTTGTATCACATGGTTTTCAAAAGTGCTCCACTCATCTTTGATCTCGTTCTTCTACAGTCACTAGGATCCTTCCCCTCTAGTCCTTTACTTGTGCACTAGCAGTGCTTTTTGCTCCAGTCGACATACATCTTTGCAAAGCTTCCCAGATATATATTTACTCAGTAAATGAATAACTAAGTACATTTTTTGTCTCTTTTTAAAATTTACATCTACATTAAATCTACATTCAGGTCTTGTGTGAAAATTAGGGTCAAGGTCAATGGTTAAGGTTAAATTTGTGTATAAATATAATAAGATATAGTATATAAACAGATCACAAACCTTTAATCACCTTTGCAAATTTTAAAGGTTTTACTAAAAAGGAAGGGTATTTGTCCAAAAAGAATTTTGAGATGAGGCCAAAGGGCGCAAGGGTTACACACCAAAATGTGTTTTGGCTTCCTATAAAGCCACCAGATGGCCAAATGTGGCAATTCTTTAAAGCTGAGTAGAAGATGACCACAGAAACCTTGATGCCAAGTTTGGTAAGTCCAACCCATACAGTTTTTTTAGTTTGAGGGCTGCTGAAATTTGATTGACTCATGGCAGCACCACCTACTGATAAATTTACACCAGAGTGAGTAAACTTCTAAACAACTAAACAAGTCATTATATCAATTAAAGCCACACCCACAAAATTCATTGTTGTACTGTGTCTTTTTTCTATTATGTAGCAACTTTCTTTATAAAGATTTTAAAATTATGGCCTGAAGATTTTGTATAGTGAATTTCATGCAAATCCAACAAATCATCGAGGAGGAGATACATTTTGAATGTTTCATAAAAATCTTACACAGTGAATCGTGTGGCTTTTTTGTTCACCAAAGACTCAAGTGTTTATTGAGTCTAGGCCGAAGGGTAAAAAAAGTTACAACCCAAAATAAGTTTTAGTTTCTTATAGCCGAACATGTAGCAAATTGAGGTCATTGCATAAACCTGAGTAGTGAATGAATATAGAAACCTAGTTGACAAGTAGGATAGGTTTGACCCATAGAGTTTTTACTGTGAAAACAGTTTTAATTGTAAAATGAATAATTAAAACAATTCCACACAAATCATATCTTACAATGTTAAATAAATAAATAAATAAATACATGCATACATACATACATGCATACATACATACATACTTTCTTTTATTCAGAATTTGATCTAGAACACCACCGAAATCTAATGGAGTTTTTCTTGGACCATACCCCAACATACTTACAAAATTCATCAAAATCTTTTCAGAACTTTTTGGATAAAAAGTATCTAACAAACAAGACAAACAAACCAATGCACACCAATAATTCATAACCAAAAAACAACAGCACCACACTAATGAAATCAACAGCAAATTCTACGATATTTTAATACCTGTAAGAAAAATATCATATATCATATCCTGTCCAATTCCTGGCAGGTATATCATGAGTACCCTGTATATAACCTGTCAGTTAAATATTTATCATCTTATACATTTTTTCATCTACTTATGGCCACTTAAATAATGGGCATCACAAGGGCATGTCCACCTCACAGCAAGAAGGTCCTGGGTTTGAATTCTTGTTGTTTGAATTCTTGTTTCTGTGTGGATTCACTCTCACGCTTAGGGGTGATTTGGAACTGGCAATCAGCCTACTGTGCATGTTTTTGTGAGGGGAAAATGGAGTAGCTGGAGGAAACCCATGCAAGCTCGGGGAGAACAAGCAAACTCCTCCCAGAAACACCCTGAGCTCGGGAATTGAACCCAGGACCTCCTTACTGTGAGGGGAATGTGCTAACCACTGCGCTTCTTTCATACCAGTGCTTGATTCCTAAAACCCTCACAGTTTCCCTGTTTTTTTTTTTTTTTTTTTTTTTTTTAAGAACATCAAAGCTAAAATTCAGTGACTGTGAAAATCTGTCAGCACCTCGGACGCAAGCTACCTCGAAGGAAATAGAGCTGAATGGCAGAGCTCAGCTTACGTAAACTGTGCAGGAAGATGGCCTGAGAAAAACATAAAATATTTGGAGATGGTCTCTATCTAGAGACGTGAGATATAAAATGATATGTTGTAGCTGACAAACTCTGTTATTTGAGTCATTGTTATTGCTAATAACAATATATAATTATTATTTTATAACCTTTTATTGAGTAAAACCTCTATTAGTAAGACTCACATGACCCTGACCACAATACTTGAAGGGAACATACACTGCCCGTCTAAAAAGAATGGACCTCCTTTAGCCTTGATTACAGCATGTATTCACCATGGCATTGTTGCTTCAGTTTTTCAGGTAGACATTAATGTATCAATAAAATTAAGTCAGCTGATGGCCTAAATGTATTGAATGACCAGATTATTTTTCTTTCCTGATGGTACGGATATAAAATTGGGGGTCAAATAGTGAACGAGTTACTGATTTACTAAAGCAGTGCACTAACTCACATGGATGTGTACGTATCACCAATAGCTAAACATGAAAATGTAACTGTTGTCTCCATTTGTTCATGCTAGTTGCATATTTTGTTCTGCGTAAGCAGTGTTATGTAACACGACTAAAATTTTTCTTGAATCTACCAGCTTTATGTCACAGTCAGCGAACTTGAGACAGTCTTCACAATACACTACCCAGCATGCTCTGCAGCGCTCACAGTCGCTGAGCTTCTGACTTCTGAGTCAGATGATCGCAGTACACCTTAGCACTCACACTGATCACACACCACTCTATTTAACCTCTCTTTTCTATTTGCGAAGTATTGTGTCTGTGTTTTTGTCAGTACATACCAAGCCGTTTGCTTGCCTGTGTATGATCTGTACTAGTCCTTAAATTTACCATTCTGTGCTTCACCTTTGATATTGAGTACAAGGGTGTGAACTTTGCTTATTACCGATTCTGCCTAGCTTCCAGTGGACTGTTTAATCTGCCTTCTGCTTTTCTCTTATTTACGAGTTTGGACTGTGATTAGAATTTCATGTGTTAATAAAGAACTGTGTAATTTGCATCGCATTTCCACCATCCTATCTGCTGTGGAACAGCATTTGTAACAAGATTTTAATAAAATCTTTAATGGAAGGTTCAAAACCCTGCACCACAAGTTAATATGAGAATATGCAGATGTTTGTGAGATAGAGAGTCGATCTCTAAGCTTTTAGAATTCTGACTGTTTATCTGCTTGAAGTATTCCTGATTCCTGCCTGCCAAGCAGATCACAGAACATTAACTCTCACTGTGCACACTGCACTTGCAGTACACTAAGCTCTCAAAAGGTTTTCTGTAGTGGGTCTCAAATCACTTTGCAAGCGTGCAGCTAGCGGCACTCCCTTATCTCATATTAATAAGCAACTGTTGTTTATGAATGGAAAAGTGTGCTGTGGGAAGTAATGATCCTCTGCTATCCATTTGTAGGGAAATTCTTTGCCGTTTGGAGTGGCCCAGTGGTGTAGTGGTTAGCATGTCCGCCTCACTCCAAGAAGGTCCTGGGTTTGATTCCCGGTCTCAGCAAGGGTGTGTCTGTGTGAAATTTGCATGTTCTTACTACATGCATGGGTTTTCTCACACAGTACTTAGACATGTACATGAGGCCTTTTGTCTGTTTCAGGTGTAATATGAGTGTGAACGGTTGTGTGTGTTGGCCCTGTGATGAGCTGACAAGCTGTGCTGGAGTATACCCAGGCTCCAGTCTGCCTGCGATGATTAAGCAGTTCAGCAGATAAATAAATAAACTGGTGTTTGATTTTTCAGATCACACTGTCCTATAAGCTGGAAAGCAGTGAGACTGGACATGGCTTTTAAAGTATTGGAAAAGCCAAGACATTCAACAGACACATATCCTTGGGTATTCTCGTTTTGTCTGTTGAAGCAAAGACCTCATGCTGGTAGATAAGCTTCATTTATCTGCTTCAGTAATTGCCTTTAAAAAAAATCCATAGGCATCTGATCATATGTCTAAACTAGATCAAGCCATTTATTCATTGGTATCCCAGTGAAGTGAATTAAGGTAGAAAAACGCACAACCTTTTGCACAGTTATATTAGGCCTAACTGAAACTAAAAAGCTTCTGCATGGCCAAACACCACCATAAATGTGAAGTCAGACTGAGTATAACAACATTTGTTGTGTGATGGATCCTTAGTGGGAAGTGACGGCATTGGTGAACAAAGAATAAAAAACAATGTTGGGCTATTAAAAGAAATGGCTAACATCTATTATAAGAGTCCATGACTTAATGCTGGCTGCTGCAACATATACCCCCCACCCCATGTCACAGATCAATACACACTTCAGGGCTGATCACAAAATAGAGGAAATATCTGTCAAGACTTACAGTTTCTCTGGGATTTGTATACCAGATAGGTTACAGATCTTTTCCAGTCGAGTTTTCACAGTACACTGCAAAAAAACCCAAAAAACAAAACAACAACATTCATTTCTTTAGAGGTATAAAATTAAAACTGGACCACCCTGGGGTTATTAAGGTAAAGCAAACAAGCTATGATGGGTTTGTGGTCATTAGGCAAAACAATAGAATTCAGAGTTTGTGATTAGCTAATGTATCAGAAGACGTCAAGCGAGGACTTGTAAACACAGACTCATGTAACATACACAAATCAGATCAATGCTAATTCTAGCATGGATAAATGACATAATCTAAATTAGATGAATTAACATGGGGCACAAAGTTGTAGTGGTTAGCACGTCCGATGCACAATAAGAAGGTCCTGGGTTCGAGTACCGGGCGTTTCTATGTGGAGTTTGTATGTTCTCCCTGTGCTTATGTGGGTTTCCTCCAGGTACTCTGGTTTCGTCCCACAGTTCAAAGACATTTTGGAAATTGGCTGTTCCAAATTACCCCTCGGTGTGAATGGGAGTGTAAATGGTTGTGTGTGTTGGCCTTTCAATGGTCTAGCGAACTGTTCAAAATGCACCTTGCTGTCGCCAAGTGTTGGTTGAGATAGGCTCTCAGAATTAAGCGGTTTGGCAAATGAGTGAGTGAGAGAGTGAATTACCATAAACCAAAATCACTAATGTAGCCCCATTATGCAAGATATACAATGTACTGCAACATTTCTGTTAGCATGTATAAAGGGTGACCACATTTGATTTTTCATTACATTGCTTTGTGTCGGATTATAATTCTACTAGTATATCCAGTCATTTAATCATATTAGGGTCACAGGGAGACTGGAGCCTATCTGAGCCAACTCTGGGCAAGGGAGGAGTACACCCTGGACAGCTTGCCAGGCCATCACAGGGCCAACACACACAACCATTCACACTCACGCTCCCACCCAGGGGCAATTTGGAACAGCTAATTACAGCTGTTTTTGGACTGTGAGAGGAAACCGGAGTACCCGGAGGAAACCCATGCAAGCGCAGTTAGAACATGAAAACACTCAGAAATGCTCCGATCCTGGGAATCAAACCCAGGGCCTTCTTGCTGTGAGGCGAATGTGCTAACCACTACATCACTGTACCATCCTACTAGTATATATTCAATGAAATGATAACGGTTTTATAATGTAAAAATCACAAGACTAAGGAAAAATATCTTAAACTGACAGAGCAGAGGAGCCTTGAATTCTCAGAAACCTTCCAGCTGTTTCCAGCAATGGTGTATGCACATTAATCTTGGAAGTGTATGCACATGAATTTATGCATTTATTATAGTAAAGCAGCAAGCTGTCAGATGGTGGGGAAATATTGTGTGCATGTGTGTCACATGAAATACATATGGTTCATTGATATATTATGAGGGTTTTATCATACATTTAACATTTTACATTTTAGATTTAAGTCCAGATTGACTTTGTGTCTCATTTATACAACTGAGCAGCTGAGGGTTTGCTCAAGACAGCAGCAGTTCAGCAGTATTGGGTTTGAACTTGGTCATGCTGGGGATTGAACACCTGACATTCTGATCATGATCCAAGAGCCTTAACCACTGAGCCACCACTCATCTTGGCAAACCTTGAATTTCTTTCCTGAGGGCGCCCCCTCGTATGAATGAGATCACAGACAGCCATGATTGGCTGGTGATTACTGTGAGTGACAGGGAAGTGAGCGTACGCCATCCCTTCCTCCCGTGAGAGCTCGGCCAATGACTCCTCGTCATGGGTGGCTGTGGCATCAATCCGGATTCGAACTTGCGATCTCCGGGTTGATAGTCGTGCACCTTGTCAGTGTGCCACTCGGGAGCCATTCTAGGTTCATTAAGTAACATTTCAGCCTGCAAATCAAAAAGGAATTTAAAGCTTTTGAAGCTGACTTGGAGTGGATAGTGCAACAGTTTTCAGAGATTGAAATAATGTATAAGTAAATGGGTTCTATGAACCAAATTCATTTCTGTTAGTCTTCATAATCCAAATTTACTTTTATATTAATGGCTGTTTTGTTTGAAAACACCATTATTGTTATTTAGGCTACTTTCTTTACCGCCCATTTAACCACTGTCATCACAATTGGATCAGTGGTCTAAACCATAAACTGATATCCGAATAAAGAAATTATAAATCAAATTATCATAACATTGTCAATTTTTGCCTTGAAAAGAGCAGGTAAGCTATAATTTCATAATGCTGCAGTTAGCACAAAGTAGCATTTCTATTTAATGTGGAGTCTTCATGTAAATAGTTGCATAGGTGCTTGTTATTGTTTGCTGTCAATTTAAACAAACTTTTTGTTTGCTGTGACGAGTATTTTTATTATTTTTTTTATGTGGTATATGTTATAGTTTGCTAATCCAGGCTGTGTGTCGATGGATTACTCCATTTCCCTGTGCAGCATGTTGTAAGGAGGAAATTGCCTGGGTTGTAGCATGAGAATGGAAATGAAAACAGGTTTTCAGCTCAAGGATAGGCTCTGAGATAAGCTCTAAAACAGGCTCTGATACAGGCTCTGATATAGGCTCTGATACAGGCTCTGAGACAGGCTCTGAGATAGGCTGAGTAGGCTCTGAGACAGGCTCTGAGACAGGCTTTGAGACAGGCTCTGAAATAAGCTCTGAAATAGGCTCTGAGATAGCCCTGTCTTGTGCCGGCACAATAGTGCAACATCGGCTAATATGAATTTGTCATCTTCACATGCACTGCTGTGTACAATCAGCTTGCTGTGCAAGGGTAGATTCAGGTTCATACATTATATGGTCATGTGATTAGAAAGTCGCTAACAAGTTGAGCGGTGAGGCCAGTATAAAAAGAGTATTTTTTCATTTATTTTTATTAAAATAAGTTGATAATACACTCAGATGCAGATGTAGAATTTCTATTTATATAACTAATGTGATGTTGCTCATCATAGTAGCTCTTTAATGTTCTTACTTTTGGAAGCCGTGGGGCAGCACAGTGGTGTAGTGGTTACCAAGTTTGCCTCATAGCAAGAAGGTCCTGGGTTCAGGTTCCAGTCTTGGGCGTTTCTGTGTGGAGTTTGCCTATGCTTTCGTGGGTTTTTCCCTATGCTTACGTGGGTTTCCTCTGGGTCTCCGGTTTCCTCCCATAGTCCAAAGACCTACACATGGATGTTCCAAATTGCCCCTAGGTGTGAGTGTGGATGGTTGTGTCTATGCCATGAAATGGTCTGGCAAGCTGTTCAAATGCCCCGCCTTTGCCCAATGTCACCTGAGAAAAGCAACAGCCTTCTGCGACCATAATAGGATTAAGCGATTCAGTAAACGAGTGAGTGAGCATGAGGAAGCCAATTTTTTTTGTGTTACCAGTCATGTGTGAGTCATGTACGGCTTCACAAACATAAGACTGGCAATACTATCCGAACAGTATGTTTTCAGGGTCTCATATGTTTTACATGGATCCCTTTCAGCCATTATAAGTTGTAGTAACTCATTAATAAATGGTTTTA